>JAJLSX010000004.1:375893-386340 GCA_030567815.1 Ogataea piceae | reverse complement strand
CCTCGGTCTACGTGCAGATAATATGTTGCTTAGAAAAAACAATTACACAGCCTTAATTTGAAACAGGGGGTGCGAAAATATCATTGAAAAAAACAAAAAAAAAATAGAAAATTGACATCCCACTTATACCCTTAGGTGGTACTACTTAAAATTATGAGATCATATTGAATAGGAAACACAAACCATAAATTATAACAATTAAGTAAACTATGGATGGATACAAACCGTAATTATAAACATTTGTAATTGTTTGAATTTATACATGTAGCATTTACATTTATAACGGTTTCTTACTGTTATATATATGATATATCTATATATATAATTTATATGTGGCTATAATTGTACGGCAAAAACAGGCGACTTGTACATCAGCCAGCTAGTATATATAGCCCAACATGTGTTGAAATATTATTAAAATATCATTTAACCTATGATATGTACGTTATATATTTATATTTATATATATATAATCTATGTTAAATTTTCTAGCTGTAGAGTTTTATATAAAATTTAAAATTACATAATAAACTTCTATTACATTTTACTTATTACTGGTTTTTCTTTTGGTGTATTCAATGAGTTTAACTCAATTTTCTCGGGGTGTGTTTTATGATATATATGTATTATATTTATATTTATGTGCTTGGGTTTTCAGTTCTATGTATATATTATATAATATATATTAGTTGTAGACCAGGTGTATCTTGTACTCAACAACATAACCCTGTAAAGAAAAAGAAGTAGACAAATACACCTAAAAAAAAGTTGGGTGTGAGAAACCAAAATTTGTAGCCGCATGGCTGTTAATAGAAAATTTTGCACCCTGCATTGTTGTAGCTGATTTTGGAGCCTGCTAATTATATATATTTATATATTATATATATACATAATTTAAATATTTATTACGAAATAAACAATATAATTAGTGCCTTTCCATTGTATTACATTCTATGAGATTAAGTCGCCGAACATTAATTTTTAATGTGAAAATCTTTTCTAGATATACCATTATACTATTCATATATAAAACAAAATTATATATATAATAAGTTATAACATATATATAATATATATATTATATACTACTGGTGGGTAAGAAGTGCCGAATCATAAATTATTTAAAAAAAAACACCAGACAGGGGTGTCCCCCTAGACCGTGAGATGATTGTTAGTTAAGTTAACCCCTCTTTTATTCCCAAAGAGGTGTTGAGGAGGGGGTGCGGAATACCCTGACTTTGGAACACTGAGCTTCGGACCTTGGCGGACTCAATTATCCGGTGATTTTTAAATAAGTGTACTTACTGTGCAATATATATATATATAATATATATAGTTATTAATTGACTTACTTGTATGTACTTGTTTAATTGTATATTCTTCTACAGATATTACTGGAAATAATACAAACTTTAAATACTTAAGCGGAAAGTCAGTTCTCAAATAATTGACAGATATATTAATATATGGAACCCCCTCAGTGCTAGCGTGATCGAAGAGGGGGTGCGTGGCACCCGCGGAGACGTTCTACCACACACTACAAAAAGAAAAACATGGGGAAATCAAATTTCATTTTGCATGACAATTCATTAATGCAAAATAAATAATTAACTGACTACGTCGTACGTCTATACACGAGTTTGCTCATAGTATAGTATAGAACTGTTAATTTAATTCGTGGTGGAGTCAGGCTTTTTTTTGTCCCCCCTAATTTCTCTTTATTTCTTTATTAATTTCTTTATGAATTCTCATTCTCTTTTCTTTTTTTTTCTTTTTGTATTTTTAAATATAGATATATAATTATAAACAGGTAAATGTAAATGGCTTAAATTTCTCGTGTATATAAATAAAATTCCCATGTAATTTTAACAGCCGGTACTTAGTTTCCTAAATTGGATTTTTGAAAACTTTCCTCCCATATAAATTTATTAAGTAGTTAGAAGTCCGGAAGATGTTAATTTATAACAGATATTCCTCCGCACGTCAGTGGAGAAGTTAACATATACAATGTATATAAACTGTAATCTGGTACGTACGAGGAAAGTTCATGCGTCGGAAGAGTGGAGCCTAGTATAATATTATATATAACTAGCTGATCACCCCCGTTGGTTAATAATCGGTTTGAAAATTGGCAAGGTGGAGAAACGTTTTTTTTTTTTTTTTTGTCGTCAGCCGTGAAAATTATGTACGTATACGTGCAGAGTAAGAAAGAGGAGGTTCCCTGTTTAGAATTGTAATTAGTGAATTGTATAACAGATTTAACAATGTGTAGCTGTAATGATATAATTAATGACGGCTCATAGTACAATATAATTCATATGCATCTTATTATAGATATTCTTGTACAATTTTTTTTTCTTTCTTAACTTTTCTGTTTTATTATACAAAGTTTTAATATCCCTTTAAGTACTATAATAGGTAAGTGGGGGTGTATAAATTTAGTATAAATATCAGATAATCTCCCTTAAAATAACCGATGGAATAAATAAATCTATATATATATATATATATACATACTAAATATTCTTTTTTATTTATTCATTTAAAAAAATATTTTAAACATAAAGTATTTATAATAACAGACTTTACTTTAATAAAGAAACAGGTTTAACTTTATACGAAAAAAAAGGGAAAAACATATATACATACATACACATACTATACAATGTCACAAAGCGATTCTTTCAATCAAGATATTGAAAAGCAAACTACTCTAGATGATAAGCCAGTTGCTCGTCATGATTCAACCATCTCAGCATTCCGTCATGATGATAAAAATATCTATATCAATGATGTTCCAATTACAAAAGAAGACTTTGTTTACGCATTTGGTGGTTCATTAAATGTTGGTGTTAGAAAACAAACTCCACAATCTAGACAACTGGCTGATCCAGTTCCAGCTGGTTTGGCAGCTTTCAGTTGTACAGTTATTACATTAGGTTTAATTCAAATGCATGCAAGACATGTTACACATGCTAATACTTTAATTGCTGCTTGTTTAACTACAAGTGGTTTAGTTGAATTAATTGTTGGTATTTTGTGTTTTGTTGTTGGTAATACTTGGGCTTGTTGTACATTCTTGATGTTTGGTGGTTTCTGGTCTTCTTATGCATTTGTTATGTGGGATTTAAACTCATACTCTGCTAATTATGCAACTACTAATGAATATAATCAATCAATTGCTTTATATTTCTTACCTTGGGCTATATTTTCATTCTGTTTGTTTGCTTGTACTTTGAGATCAACGTGGGCTTTATCTACTTTAATGTTTACAATTTGGTTCTTTATCTTCTTATTCACAATTGCTCAATTTATCGGTTCAATTAAATTATATAAAGCTGGTGGTTTCTTCTGTTTCTTGAGTGGTATTCTTGGTCTGTATAATATGTTTGCAGGTTTGGTTGATGAAACAAATTCTTATTTCGTTATTAAACCATTCTACATGCCAAATGCTGCTAAACCAGCACCAAAGGCTGAATAAATTTATTCTTAATAATGAACCCCCCCCCTCCCATGAATTTATGCTTTGTAAGATCTTCTTCATTCTTAATAACTAAATGGTGTACAAATGGTCATCAACCTTTTATTTATTCTTGAAATATTGTTTTAATTTTTTTTTTTTCCTTAATTTATTTATTATTCTTAAAATACATACTTTTTTTGCTAAAAACTCTGTATCTATATACTTACTATAATTTGAATACTGCTCTTAATCGTATAGCATATATATAGTAATTGGTAGCAGATTTATACAATTTATAATAAATCTATGTCTTGTGTGTAAGGATGTTATGGGATAAACTCGGTAAAAGAAAAAAAAAAGCCTATGAATTTAAATCTGCTAATTTTTCATAATTCACATTCTCAAATAGCAATGAGAGTGCGTATATCTATGCGTACAGATGAGAGACCACAGATTTTCTAGTCATATGACTTGGTTAATTGCTTTGTATTATTTGCTTTGTATTATTAGCTTTGGGTAAGGACTAAAATAACCAATTTGAATATTCATACTAATTGGCCATTATTTTACAACATGTCTTTTTTACCAAATTGGGGTTTTAGAGCAACTATAACTAGTACTCATTCTAATGATACTGTTAAACTTTCAACAAAAGATGATTCAGAATCCAATGTTTCATTAGATGCTTTTTTGAAAGATAAAGTTCCTGAAGTGTCTAATGACTATAAATTTTGGTTAAAACCATTTTTATTTAATGGTATTTTACAATCTTTGTATACTTCTAAAGTTGATTTATCAAATCAGTATAAAGTTTACTATGGAAGAGAAATTCTTGAAATTACGGATGAAATTTCAGAAAAGTATAGTCATTTATCACCAGGTCAAATTACAGCAGATTTTGTTATAAAACCATTAGAATCAACTAAAGAAGAATTCAATGCAAAGTATAAAGAAACATTACCTGAAGGTTACCCAAAGTTACACCCAAGAACTAGATATTTAGAAGAATCAGAACTGTCTGATGTCTATGAAAATTGGTCAAAAAATGATAAACCTATAGTTCTGATCCAACATGGCTTGGCAGGTGGTTCTCATGAACCTGCCATTAGAGCAGTGTCTGAAAATTTATTTGGTGAAGATATTAATGTTGTCATTTTAAATAGTAGAGGTTGTTGTAGATCTAAACTTACAACTCCAATAATGTTTAGTGGTTTACATACTGATGATTTAAGATATTTTGTTGACCTTTTAACTGAAAAATTCCCAACAAAACAAATTCATTTGGCAGGTTTCTCCTTTGGTGGATTAATTATTTCTAATTACTTAGCTGAAGAAGGTAAAAATTCGAAAATTACTAGTGCTATTACTGTGGGTGCCCCTTGGAATTTATCCGACTCTTGTTTCGGATTACAAAGATCATACAGTGGTAAATATTTATTTGATCCAGCAATCAAATTCTTTTTAGTTAACATGATGAAAGTTAACAAAGAAACACTAAAACAAAACTCTGATATATTTGACGAAGAAGATTTTGAGAAATTTAGAAAGGCAAGTAAAACTTCAACCGATTTTGACGATAAATATACATGTAAGATCGCTGGTTTCCCATCTGCAACTACATACTATCTTGCAGCCTCTCCAATTTTAAGAATCTTTAACATTAGAACTCCAATGTTAATCATCAATTCTAAAGATGATCCTATGATTAGTACAGACTATCCTTTCAATGAAGTTCAAAAAAATCCTTATTTATACATGGCTACATCAGATTTGGGTGGTCATTATGCTTTCATTGATACTAAAGGGAAATTCTGGTTTAGTGACGTTATTAAGAAGTATATCTGTGCATTTCATGAAAATATAGAAAAGGCAGGACCTATTGATGATGGAGGATTTGAAGTTGTCAAATCTCCTTTCAGTGATATAATTAAGTTATACTAAGTTAAACAGACATTTATGTGATATCATTATGATAGGAAATAAATAATAAAATGAGTAATACACTACTTGAAAATTCATTTTTTTTTTCTCGCTTGTAAATAAGACAAATGCGTATAATATATATAAATTTTTTGAAATTTTATTGTGTGATTAGATTCGTTACTATGTTTCTTGTCTTTAAATTTATGTGTTTCAATAGATACATAATCAACATCAACGCGAATATTCAAAATGAGTGAACCTGTTGAAGCAAATTCTAAAAACCCAAGAAAGCCTTTGAAAAAAAGCAGTGCTGGCAGTGTTCTACCTTTAACTGTAAAACCACAAAGAAATGGGCCAGCGTCTAAGTCTTCAAGTTCAATGCCTAAACCAAAGCCTAAACCAAAATTCAATTCCAAACCTAAATCTTCAACTAAGCCAAATTTAGTTTCTAAACCATCCACTGAAAAAAGTTCTGGAAAGCCTAAACCAGCTCCATCATCAGGACCAAGAGTGCCACGTACAAGCACTCCAACTCCCCAAACCATTGTGTCAGGTAATTCTGGTGAAACTAAATCCACTACTCATAAACCATCACATAGACCATCTCAGAAAAAGCCAGAAACTAAAAGTCATACAACTTCAAGACCAAATCATACTAAACCAAGTGGTCCAAAAGGCTTTAAAGCTGAAAGGGGGCATTCAAAGGACCATGGAAAGGGCAAAGGTAACCCAACTTCACATAAGCATGTAGGCTCTGGACCTCGCTCCAGACCATTCAAATCTGGCTCAAACGGGCACAAAAATAATAGTTTAAATGGCATCAAGTCAAGTGCACCACCACCTCCTCCTCCACCACAACCAGAAGTGATTGAATCGGTTGATCCATCCATGTCAAGAACTAGAAAAATTGAAGAAATTATCAAGGCCACTACAGGTGATTCCCCTATGAAATTTGAGTCAATTCCAGCATACTACCAACATATCACCTATAGTTTATTTTTAGAAGAATTATTTGATAATGAAATATACTCAAATGTAACACTTGAGTGGTCGCGTGAAGAGCCAACAAAGAAGTTTACTGCAGTGTTTAACTTCAAAGATATTATGAATACTCTAGTGAATGATAAAATGAAACATTTAAAGAAGACTCCATTCACTATGGGTCAGTCCATATTCTTATTAAGAAAATCAGATTCACACTTAACTTCTAGACCAGAACTCTGGTGCTGTTCTGTTGAGTATTCTAACCTTTCCAAGAAACAAAGACCTGCTAAATTGAACGTTGTCATGTCTGTCAATAACTGGAATGCTACACCACTTCCAGCTGGATCATCTCCTGGTGCATTTGCTATTCTTCCTTGTGGTGCCGTTGTCACTAGAGTGATGCAGGCTATGATCAAGTTGGAAAATCCAACATTCAAAGATTTATTGTTAGGTCAAAAACCAATCAAACAAATTTTTTTCAAGAACTACATTTCTACTTACAAGAACACTTTGAATGATTCACAAAAAATTGCTCTTCAATCAGCTTTAAATAATAGTATCACTGTCTTGAAAGGTCCTCCTGGATCTGGTAAGACATCTACTATTTATGAAATGATTTTACAATTGTTGAATCAATTAAGTTATTATCCAATTCTTGTTGTTGCTGCATCAAATATTGCAGTTGATAACATTGCTGAGAAGTTAATGAAAGATCACAAAGATGATATTATTCGTATTGTGGCGACTACAAAAGAATCAGAATATGGACCAGATCATCCATTATCTGAAATTTGTTTACACAATAAGATCGCTGGTATGCTATCTCCAAGTATTAGAGAGACTTATAATCTACTGAAATCAGGTAGACAAGATAAGATTTCTCCTACACAGTTCAAAAAGTTCTTGGACGTTAGTAGATCTTATAGTGAACAGCTTGTTGCACAGGCCAAAGTTATCTTTTCAACTACTGTTACTATTGGGGGTCCATATTTAAAGAAAGTCAATAGTTTACCTGTTATCATTGTTGATGAAGCTACTCAAACTTCAGAACCAGCATCATTGATTCCATTAGCTGCTAATAACATTAAAAAGATTATTTTCGTTGGTGATGAAGCTCAATTGAGTGCTTTCACCAGAGTCAAACCTTTAGAAACCTCTCTATTCGAAAGAGTGTTGAAAAATGGTACTTATCAAAAGCCACTTATGTTTGATACCCAATACCGTATGCACCCTGAAATTAGTGAATTCCCAAGAACTTTCTTCTATGATGGTGAATTGAAAGATGGTGTTGTTGCTGAAGATAGACAAATTCCTGGTATTAAATATCCACTTTACTTCTGGGACCATGAAGGTAAGAATGGATATAAGGAATCTAGGGTTTTCTCTAGAGGTTCTGGAGAAGAAGTTGGTTATACCATTGTTAATAGAAGTGAAGTCAATCTAGTTAGTAGAATAGTTGAAAATCTACTTGTAGACAAGCAAATTAATCCAGATAGAATTGGTATTATTACAGCTTATGCTGGTCAAAGAGATTTGATTTCTGACAGTTTACAATCTAATATTATTGTCAATCCACAAGGGAAAGAAGTTAAAACGTCTGTTGATAAAGAAGATATTGAAGATAATTCAAAAGCCATTACAGTTCATCAAGTCAATGGAATTTTAGTTGCCACTATAGATGCTTTCCAAGGTAGAGAAAAAGATTTCATTATAATGTCTTGTGTTAGATCAAATGATATTGGAAATATTGGGTTCATGAAAGATAAAAGAAGAATGAACGTTGCTTTAACAAGAGCAAAGTCAAGTTTAATTTTTGTGGGAGATGCCAAGTGTTTGAAAAGAGGTGATAAACTATGGGACCAATATATCACATCTTTGGAAAAGAAGAGTTATGTTATTAAAGGTGAATTAACTTACTGATTGATTTGAATTTATTTCAACTTTTTTAAAAAATCAGAAGAATTTTATCAACTTAGATACTCTTATTAATATGTATTATATAATTATCAAACTCGTAATAAAGAATCTATTATCTGAGATCATATTTATTTTGGATAACGATTGTATGTAAATTTTTCGGTTCTATTTTCGGTATTCTGTTCTCGTATCTGTAAAGCACACGGGGTGACGGGCTAGCGTGTATATATATATGTGGTACGCCTACGACTCCACGGGCAATGGCACGCTATAACTTATTTCCATACAAAATTCGCGCGCGCACTAGTGATGGTCGGCCACATTGAGGCTAAAGTTGGCGCTTATAAATTTTGCACTCAGTAGGGACTCGGGAGAGAAGTCTAGCTAGAGTACATATGTGATGTGAGTCGCGTGACTCTTCAGTCATGACAAAATATACGTTGCAATTTCCAGAATCCCAATTCCAAATTTCCAATCCCCTGAAGGCCTGAACGGTGAGCTTGCAAACTTTTGCTAAGATATTTACTCTAAATATAGATAAAATTATTTTCTGAACCCTTTTCATTCTTTTGTTAGAATTTTTTTACAGTTTATTATAAATAATAAATATTAAGAAAGTATTGTTGAAAACATAATTGCTTCACAAAAATTCAAGATATTTATAATTTCTAAAATTTGATAAAGGATTTTTTTGACTAAATATTATATTAGTCTAATTAACAGAAAAAAGAAAGATTAAAAGTTTACAGAATATATGTATTATGTATTAGTGTTTATTTTGCTTTTTTGGTCTGACTGTATGTGGCATATAGATTGGCTCAACTTCATAGTAACTATTATCCTTATTTGCGAGACCACAATAGCACACGTAGAAACCTATTAGACCGCAGAAGAAGCAGAAGAAACCGGCAGCTTTGGTTAATGGGACAGATCCTATAAATTCTGCAATATCTAACAATAGTAAGAAGAACCAAACATCAAACATTAAAGCACATAATGCAACTGTTGATTTCAATGTACATAACCATAAAATGAATGAAAATATAACCCATGGTAAGATATAAATTGCTATTGCTTGGGTATACTCGGCCTCTGTCGTATATGCAGATCTTATTTGACCACCAAAATCACCCAATATGAAAGCATAAGAAATATAAAATCCTGCAAAATTCATAAACGTACAACAACCCCAAACGTTGTTCATTATAAAGCAAAATATCGATGTCAATAAACAACTCAATCCAGCACCCCCTAAAAATAGACCAACTAGAATATTAGGAGAATTAACAGATCTTGCTTGCATCTTAATTAAACCTAACGCGAAAACTGCAATTGAGAATGCACCAATACCAGCGGGGACTGGATCGGCAAAATCTCTGACATTATCAGTAATTCTTCTAGGACCAACATTAAAACTTCCTCCTAAGGCATACATAAACTCCTCTTTTGAAAATGCTTGATCGTTAATGTAAACATTATCTTTATCATACTTGATGTTTGATGCTACCGAAACATCTGTGATTGTAGGTTTTAAAATGGAAGCACTGTAGCTTCCTTTCTCTAAATCCGGATTGAATGAATTTACTTTTAAGTTATTTTCAGCCACAAATGATTTTTGATCATTTGCTGATGTACTTGATAATTCAGACATTTGTTATAATTTGTAATTATTTGATTATTAGTTATTTTCTTATTGAACTTCTATATTAATTGATAATAATTAAAGTTTTACTTGATTATTATAAAAAAGAAAGAAAAAAAGAATAAAGAAGTGGGAGTATTAAGTTATAAAAAAGAGATATTAAGTTATTTTTATAAGAAAAATAAAAATATGTTTAACATAGGGTATATAGTATATAGTATATAGTATATACAACTATCGTGATGATACGGGAACATGACTCGTAAAGATAAGGTTGCATATATTATGCTTTTAAATATAACATAATTCAGCACTTATCATAATACCAACTCATCAAATAGTTTGTTGAAAACTATTAATATAATGTTAAACTCAATGATTTAATAATTAAACATGCTCAATGATTTAATAATTAAACATGAGACCCTTTTTTTCTTTGACGCCGGGGAAATCATTACGTAATACTTAGTGCTTCCAAAAATTAAATTTGTGGGCTGTTACGTGGGGGGGGGGGGGGG
>JAJLSX010000004.1:251011-375793 GCA_030567815.1 Ogataea piceae | reverse complement strand
TGATACTGGTTTTAGATCCTAATAAATGAGGTGCAACTTCTTGTAACCATTCTAGTTCAATTGCACACACATTTCTAGCATAACCTTTAACGGTATAGACGTATTCTATATACATAATTGCATCTTTTTTAGTACCGAATAAAAGTGAAGAAGGATGGATAGAAACTAAATCACCAGTGGTAACAGTTCTATATGATCTATCTGGTAAACCTATAGCTGTATTTGTTATAAAACCTTTAAGGAATGATTTTAAAATGAATTCAGGATCTAGTGGAGCATTGTAATCAATACCAATGTCATCTTCATCTTGATCTTGATCTAATCCTTCAAATATAGATTCAGTTGATTGATTATCTTTAGATAATAATCTATTCATATATTCACGTATTTGTCTTCTCACTCTCAAGACATTTTTAAAACCTTTAAATGAGACACCTAATTCTTTACACCATTTTTTCTTTTCGTTATTATCAGTGATACTGTTATAAATGTCAAATAATTCTTTCAACATCAATAAATCTCCGTATTTTGAACCTAAAGTACATGTATCTCTTCTCTTTTCATTTATCTCATCCCTTCTGTCATTAGGTGGTGTCAATATTAGATTATCAACAGAAAGACATGAAACAATATCAATGACAGGAACTAAAGCGTTAAATTCAAAGGCATTTATTAAGACCGAAGCTAAATGAGGTGCCACTGGTAAGACAACCATCTTTTCACCCATCGCTGTGATTTTACCTTGATCATTCAAAGCACTCAAGGAATATAACTGTTTTAAGGCAGACATTAACGCTTCTCTACCTGGATTTTCAAGCCAATGCCAATTTAAAATATCATCAACACCGAGTCTTTTCAACATTAAAACTGGAGAAACGATTTCAGATCTTAAAATTTCAGGTTCTGTTGCATCAGTCAACTTCATATAATCAGCTTCTTTGTAAAGTCTATAACATTTACCATTTGTTTCTCTACCAGCTCTACCAGATCTTTGAGTAGCAGATGCTTTAGATATTGGAGCTGTTAATAATGTAGATAATCCAAGTTGATGTCTCCAAACTTTCACTTTTCTTAAACCTGAATCAATAACATATTTAATTCCTGATATAGTAATAGAAGTTTCTGCAATATTTGTTGACAAGACACATTTTCTTTGATTTTTTTTAACAGGTTGAAATATTTTCAATTGTTGATGTGATGGTAATGCTGCATATAAAGGTAATGGAACAAGTAATGGTGCTTCCCTAGGAAGTTCTGGCGCCAACTTCTCTAAAATTTCAGCAGCTTTATCAATATCTTCTTGACCAGGAAGGAAACATAATATATCACCTGTTTGTTCACTAGAATTTAATTGAACAACAGATTTAACCATTGCATCAACTATATCTTCAGCTGGTTCTCTTGAATAAAATCTTTCAACAGGATACATTCTACCTTCAACGAATAATATAGGTGCTTTGTTGAAAAATTCTGAGAATTTTTCAGCATCCAAAGTGGCAGACATGATAATAACTTTAAAATTTTTATCATCTTTACGTTTATTGAAAACCAAATCTTTTAAGAAACCAAGTAATAAATCAGTTAATATAGTACGTTCATGCGCTTCATCAATAACAATTATGGAATATTTTTTCAAAAATGGATCTAACATCATTTCTCTTAATAACATACCATCTGTAATATACTTTAATTTAGTCTTTTTGGTAGAAACATTATTGAATCTAACAGCATAACCAACTTCATTTCCTAATCTACAACCATACTCTTCTGCCACTCTTGTTGCTAAATTAATTGCTGCAACTCTACGAGGTTGAGTAACAGCTATTGATCCTTTAGCATGTTCCATTAGAAATTGAGGAATTTGGGTAGATTTACCAGAACCAGTCTCACCAATTAATATACAAACTTTATCATTTAAAATCTTTGGAATTATCTGATCTTTAACTTTATAAACTGGTAAAGTTTTTCTAATTTCTAATAAATTCTCAGCTTTAGCTTTTATACTGGCATATGAAATAGGTTTTGTACCTTTCATTATCTTTTCATTCTCTTCTTCACTGTCATAATCTTCATTGTCTTTAGATTCACTATCACTGAAATATTCAACAACCTTATGCCCAGTCTCTTTAGTTTCAGATATTGGAGCTTTTTGTTGTTTCTTGTTGTGATCTATCACAGTTTTTTGCTTCTTAGATGGAATATCAGTAAACTCTTTCTCATTAGAGCCAAACTTGGTTTTCTTATTCTGCCTTATCTTTGTTGACATTTTAAGTATATGTACCTCTCTAATGTAATATTGCAACCTTAACCCAAATATATATATATTTATACCTGTGTAAAGAGACCATTTAAAGCACATAAATGTAGTTTTCTTTTAAAATAAAAAGAAAAGAAAAAAAAAATTGCAATTTTTTTTTTCACAAATGAAGGCAGTGTCAAAAAAAAAATCTTTCTGTGAGATATCTAGATATGAACACACCGGTACACCACTGGATATATTAAAAAACGTCATTTCAGTTTAAATATATATCAATCATACATGAATAAATGTACATTTGTATTATTATTTGTGTTTTGAATGGATATATAACTGAATAT
This sequence comes from Ogataea piceae, assembly GCA_030567815.1. Lineage (NCBI taxonomy): Eukaryota > Fungi > Ascomycota > Pichiomycetes > Pichiales > Pichiaceae > Ogataea > Ogataea piceae. The sequence continues at coordinate 373,195 of JAJLSX010000004.1, read as the reverse complement.
AGTTACAATCTATTGTTAACTAATTTGAATGTACAGATGTTCTTTAGATCAAAGATACAGAGAATACCCACTATACATCTCACTTTCCACAATAAGTTAATTCTTAATCAAATTTTTTTACTTTTACTTGCAGTTGTCTTTCAATTTATTGCAGTTATTTCAGTTCCAGTGACTAAATCAATTTCATTGTGTACATATGAAGGTTATAAGTTTGGAGTTTTTGGTCTTTGTGACGATAATCACTGTAGCTCTAAAAGAATAGGATATCGTCCATCAGAGTTGACAGGGTTTTCAGGATTTTCTTTACCTTCAAATGCAAGACACAGTATATCATTTTTACTTGTTGTTCACCCTATATCACTAGCATTTACAGGAATTCAATTATTTTTAGTTTCATCTTTACTATTGAAATCATTTGCTAGATCTTCAAAATATGTTTTATTTATTCATTTTTGGACATTACCAACATTTTTGCTATCTCTATTATCTTTTCTAGTTGATATTTTATTATTTATACCCCATCTGGATTGGTGTGGATGGACTGTATTTGCATCAACAGTTATGATTGCTTTATGTGGTACTATGCTTTGTATCATGAGAAGAACTGTGAAATCAAGAAACGAGTACTCTTTGATAGATAAATCAAACGAACTTTATATGGCTGCTCTGTCATATGAAGAGGAAGAAGAAGAAGAGGAAGAGGAAGAGGAAGAAGACGACGATGAAGGGTGCTATAATGATATGTTGGATGAGACACACAGTTCATCAGATATTGTACTTTTACCAAACACCAACTCAACTAATAGCTATAGAAATGAAGTGACAACCAGCGAACAAGATATCTCTTCATTAACATACCCACAATCGAGTAGGAGTAACAATAACTTACATGTACATAGCAGCCATATAGGTTATCCTTCAGCAGAAACTCCCGATGTACTCAATTACCCACTTACATCTATGCATATATTAGATCCAGAGGATGATGATAACTCTGATTCTGATGAATATTATACTTAGAACATGATACCTAATAGACATACATCTACAACAATTCCCCCTTCCCTAGTCAGAAATGAAATGACTAACCGTATATAATAATGATTTAATGATCCCCTTTTGTATTTTTAAAAATAGAACAATTCAATCACGTACAAATTTGTAAAAAAAAAAATTAATTATATATATATAAAACAAGACTATCGACGGGTCTAAAAAGTCGCAAAATTTTTTTATTTCCTAAAAAAAATATTCAACGTGTTATTTTGTTTTATTTTTCAAAGCGCACACCAAAAAACAAAAGTGCGAAGAAGTTTAGTTGCCAAACAGAGAAAGGACAGAGAGATGTGGTATAAGTAAAAAGATCAAGTATTGTTGTGTTGTTGCTTTTTTTGTTTATACAAATAGACCATAAATTTCACCCAAATAGAATTCAATAAACACAACAATGAGATTACTTAGTTTGTTATCTACATTGAGTTTATATCTCTTTGCTGTTTCAGCATTTGTTCCAGAACAAAATTGGGAAAATACCAAGTATGATAGAGTTGTTGATTTATTAAAGTCATACGTTAAAGAAAGACATATCATTACAGCTACAAATATTGCATCTGTTCCAATTGATAAGTATGAATTTACTATTCCAAATTATTTAAAGGACGACATTTCACTTTTTGTTTCACTTTTGGGATCTCCAAAGATTGAAGATCCATTATTAAGTATCCAAGAAATTGTACTTCCAGAAGAAGAACAAGGCGAATTTGCTTACTATACTGTTCAATTGCCATTTCCAATATCGCCAAAGGCAGAAATTCAATTCAGTATTTCATTCATTGCAACAAATTCTTTAGAACCTTTACCTAGAAAAGCTCCAATGGGATCAGAACAGACTTTACTATTAAAGTCAACAAAGTTACCACTTTCAGCATATGATACTAAAAATTATGAATTAAGAGTTGTTGGTGTCTCAAGTGCCGGCGAATTACCAGTTGACTTACCAGAAGGAATTAATGCTGATGATTATGCTTCAACTGTTCAAGATAACTCTTTACTATTTGGTCCATATCATCACACTTTCAAAGCTTTTACCAATTTACCATTGGCATTGGCATTTGTCAAAGAATTTCCATTACCATATGTTTACAACTTAGATAGAGATATCTGGATTTCCCACTGGAGTGACAGTATTCAACTTGAAGAATATTATGAATTATCAAACAAAGGTGTTGAATTAGATAAAGGTTTTTCAAGAGTTGACTGGATGGCTGGTAAATACAACATGAGACAAACCTCAGTTTTAACATCAATTCAATTCCCATTACCAGAATATGAAGTTTCCGATATTTATTACACCGATAAAGTTGGTAATGTTTCAACATCCATGATTTTAGATAACAATTTAGTCTTAAAACCTAGATTCCCAATATTTGGTTCTTGGAATTATAATTTTACCATTGGCTGGAGCCATAAGTTAAGCAATTTAATTAAATCTTCAGGTGATGAGCATATTGTGAAATTAACTCTATTAAATGGTTTAGCAGATGCAACTTACGAAACTTTAAGATACTCAATTTATTTACCAGAAGGTGCTCAATTCATTTCCGTTAATGCGCCATTCTCTTATGATAATATATCTGTTACACCAGAGTTCTCATACTTGGATATCTCTACAGGTCACACAAAAGTTACTTTGACTTTCGAAAATCTTGTTGATGAAATGAGATCTTTAGAAGTTTTAGTTAAATACAAGTACAGTACTTTTGATATGATTATAAAACCATTACGTACTGCTATGTATATTTTCCTTGCATTACTTGGATTGTTTGCTCTTAAGAAAATTGATTTATCCGTTAAACCTGCCGAACAAAAGAAACAATAGATTTGATTATCTATCCTCATAGACTGTCCTTTTGTATTGAGTTTTTTTTTTGATTGAACTCAATCTGCTTTTCAGTTCCCTTACCCCCCCATAACCATAGGTTACAAAAATAAATAAAAAATGTTAAAATAAAAAAATATTATTTGATCTGTTATGAAAGTTAAATGCGCTGTATTAATGATGTAGTATGTAACATAGGAGTAAAAAAGAAAAAAAAAGATAAAAAATAAATATAAAATGAAATAATAATATGGATAAATGCTAAAGTAAAAAAGAAAGATATTAAAAAGAATTGAAATTGGATATGATACATATTTTATCAAGTATATAGAACTCAGTTTTATCTAAGATAAAAAAACACCGGGTTCTTCTATTTGCGAGCTTGTTTCGTGTTCTGTTTTTGTGCTATCAGAAGTTTCTGTAGTTTCGGAAACCCTTACCTTCAAAGGTGATGTGGATTTAAACGAATTCAAAAGTGCTAGTGATTTGGAATTTATATGGTATTCAGTATCTTTTGAAAGTGGTTTGGAAGCAGCAAATTCCTTCTCCTCTTGTATATCTTCGTCCGAGCTAAATTCATCATTATCAATGTCATCGATGATTGTTCCCTCAAGCTGCTGTCTACTGGGTGTTAACGGACCACTGATTAACATAGTAATAATTGAAAGCTGATCTGATGATTTGTTGCTTGGGGAAGCCTGTGTATGGATACTTCTATCTTTAGATTGAATACTCTTTGATAAACATCCATTCACTGAAGTATCTAGGGGAAAAACGATAGATATAGGTTTTGTTGGATTGGAAATGATGGATTCATTGTCTTCATTTGAGTAGACAATAGTTTCTGCAACTTCATTACTCCCACTACTCAAATCCTCTAACATTTGTTGTGCTTTGGTTGTTAAGTCCTCTGTGTCATTGTGATACACTTCTTTTACTCTAGTAGTCCCAAAAGAGTTTGTAGCAGGACGTCTTGTTCTCAATCTATCCAATAAGTCTTCAATCATGTGATTACCTGCTGATGTTTCAGTAGAGGATGAATTAGTATTTGTTAGTTTGGCTTTCTTTTGCGACTTGAAGTCTTCCATCATTTTCTTACGAACTTCATATGCCCTACTCTCTTCCTCCTGCCTTATATTCTCAGCGTGAGATTTTTTAAAGTCGTCCATAAATGTAGACAATTTGGCAAAAAATGTGCTTTTAGAGGTACTGTCAGTTGGATTTTCTCCAAAGTATGCCAATAAATCCTCAAAATTCTTTTTTGTTCTTGTGATACGACTATATAACACTTCTGATTTTAGCTTAGCCTTTTTCAATGGGTCTTTGGCATAATTCACGATTTTATCTTCTGGATGAAGTTTTCGAGGATCACTCAAATTCCCCTTTTCTAGTGAGTTTAGACAATTAGTCACCGATCGTTCAAAATCATTAAATTCAGATTCTAAATTTTCAAAAGATATATCTGCAACTTTTGAGACTTCTTTTAGATCATCAGCAAACACACATAGGTCAGGAAAATGTGTTCTAATAATTTTCTCAATGTACTGCAATAAATTCATTGAATTTTTAGTATCCTTCAAGAATTTTAGTCTTTGCAAAGTGGAGAGTTTAAAACCAAGTGCCAATTTAGATTTATCATTCATAAAATTTCCCAGGTTTTTGATAATGTTTAAAACTTCCATGAATGACTCAGAATTCTTGACACTGTCAATGGCTGAATCTATAATATTAAGCTTTTGCAATATATCAAGATGATCTCTACTAAATGTCTGAACAAGTAATAGTACACGTGATCGTGATACCCAATAATGTCTCAGGTTGTAGCAGAGTCCTAAATATATTTTATCAAATCTATCAAGCTCATTTGGATCTTTTTTGGGTTTAAAGTCTTTGATTTGATAGTTAGTTGAATATGGAGCAAAGTTTCTCATCATGGTAGGGGAAATCTCAGCTAAAGTCTCATTGTTGAAAAATTCAACCACATTCAAATTTTGAATCACTTTCGGGTCACACTTTAATGCCAGTTGAATAAATTCGTCTTCAGAGGATCCACCAAATTGATGTAGGTTGATTCCAAATTGTTGTTGAACCTCACGAGATAAGAATGATATTTTCTTGGGTTTAGACTCTATAGCCTTCGCTTCGAAAGTTCTCAGTTTAGGCTCTGTGGCCTTAAAGAACTGTTCTACTTCACCCAAAACACCTACTTTGTCCAACTTTTGACTTAATTCTTCATCGTTGACTTCACTCCAAAAGGTGTTTGAAACATTCTCAAGTTTGTCCCAGTGAACCTGTTTGAGTTTCACTGTCGGTCTTTTCAATGCAAGAATCATAGCCATTGGATCCTTTACTATATCTGCATCTGCTTTAGTTACATCAGTGAGCTCAGTCATGACTAAAGGTGGAGGAACAGTTGTTTCATTATCTCCCTTAAATCTATCATCTGCAGATTTAGGCAGTGGAGGTGGAGGAGGTGGAGGTGGAGGTGGTGGTGGGATTGACTTTGACTCGGGATGTTTATCTGTATTGTTCAAATTCGATAAAAATGATGGCGGCGGAGGTGGTGGTGGTGGCGGAGGTATCGTACCAGAAGAGACACTTCCCAAGAATGGGGGTGGAGAAGGAGGTATAGAAGGTATTGAAGTTGAATTGGCACTAGGTAAGAATGGAGGTGGAGGGGGTGGCAAAGGAATTTTATTCGAGGAAAAAGATGTCAAAAATGGAGGAGGAGGAGGAGGAGGAGGAGGAGGCGGCGGCGGTGGAGGGGGTAGAGGTGTGGAAACTGGTACTGGAGAAAGGTTTTGCAAAAATGGAGGAGGAGGAGGTGCTGGAGGAGGAGCATTAAAGTTAGCTGCTGTGCCGTCTCCTTGCGAGCCATCATGTACTGAAGTAGAAGAGGATCGAGTGAGTTGATTAGAATGGTTAGATGTGCAATTAGAGTTATCTTCATTGTGTTTAATTGGAATTTTCTGTTGGCAATTATATTCTTTCTCTGTACTACTGCTAACCACAGTACCTCGACCCACAGTATTTTCTAACTTATTCATTGCATCATCCCTTACTTTGTAATCATATGAATATCTGAATTCGCCAATCTCATAGTTTTCAAAAGGTTCTATGAATGTGGATGTGGAGTTGACATTTCTAATATTGTAAAAAGAGGCCGTACTTTGCGCCCCCTCAACAGGTGGATCTGAGGGAGTATATACTGAATAATCACCTATCTTTGCAGGCAACGATCGGTTTCGTGAAGTATTATAAGGATGAAAAGTAGAACTTGTATTCTCAAATGAATTTGAGGTTGATGAGGTTGACAAGTCTTTACTGACTAGCTCATTTCTGTTTAATGGAATATGCGAACCAGACTCCAGAGAATTGTACTCTTGGTTTTCTTTTCTAGCTCTTTTATCAAGGGAAACTATTCGTCTCTGAGAAAGAGAAGGACGGTTAGCGGATAAACTTGATGATCTTTGTAAGGATTTTGAGTCTGCAGTGAATTCAGAATATAGTTGTTCAAGTTCTAGCTTATACTGTTTCACCAATCTGGAAGCATCACGAGCCTCGGCAATTGCCTTCCTTGCAATATCATCAGAGCTTAATCTGTCTAGTAGCATTTGAACAGGAAAGTTTAAGTTTTCATCATTACCAACTGTTTTTAAGCGAGTAACATTGAAAGTAAGCGAGTGGAGTAATCTATAATATTTATACGTTTCTTCTTGGTTTCTTGTTTCCTTTAGTTTAACCAATTCCTTTAAAATCTTCAAGGCATATGATGACAAGGTTGGGTCTTCAAGCTCAGATAGAAGGTTTTCAACCTCATTATTTGCAACAAAGACACTATCCTCATCTTCCAGAGAGTCCAAATCGAGTGCATCAATCATCATTTGCCTAGAATCATCCTCGGATGATAATAAATAGTTTTCGGTTAAATCAGTTATTGCATCATAGTTTAGAACTTTCGCTTGATTCATTAGTGACAACAGGCCACCGTCATCCAGTTCTTTTCTTAATTTGACTCTCTCACTAACATTATCGTAGGTGGAAACCATTGATGAAATTAAAAAGATAGTTAATAAGATATATTCATTTATTGCTGCCTGTGGTGTGAATCTATTATTGTTATTGAAATCATCATTGGAAAACTTGAGTTTAGGGTTTTCTAATTGAAATTCCGTTAGGAATATACTTGCAGAATGTAGCCAAGTCTTGAATCTATTATGTTTCTTTGTTGTTGGTGAATTTGACTGGGTTGCTATCACTTCCAATCCATTGATGATCTCTTTTGTTGCTTTTTTTTTATCATATGCAATTAGTAGGGCCAACATTCCAGTGACCAAGCTTCTAGTTATCGATCTTGGTGAAAGCAAACTGGGTATGACATATCGTATTATTTTACCAATTGTGATAATACCTTGTTCTTGCTCTTGATAGTTCATTAAATGCTTCATACATGTAAGTATGATAAACTCTTCATCTAATTGTACGTTTGATTTGATTGATTTTGAACTGATTTGTGATAATACCACAGCTAATGCCAAATAACCCTGCTTTTCAATAAATACCATAAGCCACTCTGTGTTTTTACTGGAGTCAGTTAGGATTCGCTCTAACTGCTTGTAGTTTTTGAGAGTCATATGATTAGCCATTATATTTTTGAGGAACCACTCTGGAGAGCCTACATTCTCTTGGAATTTGAAAAATGATGAGCTTTTTCGAGATTTTTTACTCTTTGCTCGAATTGGGGATGACGGAGAGCTTATAGAACCCACAGTGGGAGACTCTGATATATCATCAACTGGAGTTTTAACTGGGGATTCATATTGTTTCTGATCACCAAATGTACCAACACCTGCTAGTCCCAACCCAAGCTTGACAACGTTACTACTCATCACTGGGACTTTTGTAGGAGACTCCATCTCAACAGAAGATGCGGTTTCTGAACCATCCAAGTTATAAACCTGTAAAGTATTTGTTAATCCTTTGGTTTTAAGCATTGATAATCTTTCCACTTCTATTGGGGCATTTGATTGAACCGTATCTGAATATTCTGAAGCCATGAACTCCTCTGTAGATAGAGTAGTAGTATTAGGTGTAGTTGACTTTCTTCTTAGTTTCTCACTTATTTTTCTCAGTCCTGACACTGCACTACTCCCTTTACTGGAACTTTTCGACATTGGAACTGATACAGTATCACCAGATGTCTTTCTTGTCTTTTCTAGCATCAGTGTACTGGTAATTTGTGCCTGTTGATCTGGATCTCGATTTACCGAGTTCAATCTCTTTAGATCGATACTACTATTTGCACGTCGGCTCATAGTGAGATATATAACTTAAGACCCTATGATAAAAGGGATTTAGCTGCTATTTATAGTGTAAGATACTGAGAAATAAAATGTTCACAATTTATTACAAATCAAACCAATAGGTAAAATATTAGATCACTTTAACTCCATGTGTCATATGTCCACAAATCAATAAAAAGAAAAAAAAAAATCCAAAGCAGAAAAAAATTTAAGGGAAATTACCACTGCCTCTAAAAATTGATTCAGAAATTTACACAATTCAACGATTTACCGAGCATATACAAAATGAATACAGGGGGAATTCTACTATTTACCCCGTATTTTACCATGCACTATGTTTCATTATTAAATGTAAAATTCATACTAAAATATATATTATATATGATAATTAGATTATAGATTATCGTAACGAAGCATTCAACATTTTATTTGCTTCGTACCATTTTTGTAGATCTGTACTTGGACTTAAGAATTTTTCAATATTTTCTATAAAGAAATTCAATTGACTTGTAATAGACCAATACATTGAATTTTCTTTATCTTCATTAAAGTTTGACTTGTAAAGCTCACCAGAGACAAAATTAAAATTAGTAGTTAGATTGTTCAACAATTTACCGAAGATCAATTTTAAGTTTTTATCTTCGATCGAATTTATTAGTTTTAAGTTCGATTCATTTGACATATCAACTTCCAACTTCAATGGTTTTTTAACATTACTTAAGTACTCTTTTGGTATGCTTATTTTGACAGGCAATTTAACTATAGTAATATCAGTTGAATTTTCAATCTCAATTGTAAAGTCATCCTCTTGGAAATTTAAATCAACTTTGTAGATAGAATTCTGTGGAGTTTCTTTGAATAGTCTAATGTTATTCAACCTTAGTCTCTGCTTGAATTTTTCAATCTCTAATCTTCTTTTCTCAATTTTTTCTTGTGATATTGGAGAAGAGATTTCGTTAAGTTTACGTTCTTTCTTTTTCGAGTCTTTCTTAGGGGCATCAGGTTTTGGTGAAGGGTTTTTCTTAATCACTTTAACAAACTTGATAGTATTTTTTTTCTCCATAGCCAAGAAAGCTTCAAGATACTTATCAAGGGTAATAATCATACTTAATAAATCATTTCCTGAAACCATCTCAATAGGTTCCTGTGGTCCTTCTTCTTGTTCCCCAGTTTCAATACCAGATGAGACTTTCAAAGTGAGTATTTTCTTTTCTATTTCCAATTTCTTTGCCTTACCAGAAAATTTAAGTTCTCTAGACAAACGATTAATCAAAGCTGTAGCAGCGATTTGTCTGAAACCAATCTCAATGTTAACACTATGTCCTCTTGGAATGTCATCATTCAATACAGATATAGAAGGTAGCTGTGTATCATTAGAAGGATAAAGTCTTGGAATACATAGGGAAATCTTTAAAAAATCCAAATCATAAGGGAACTGTGGATCAGAAGGTTTCAATAGAAACGTTATATACAAGTCTGAAGTATTCTTCTTACTGGTAATCATATCTGTGACATATTCAAGTAAAGGTTTAGAAAGACTTGCCACAGGTATACCATTAGCTGTTATAGGTTCGAATTTTTTGATTAAATTTTTAATCTGGTTGAGTTTTCCTAATGGTTTTGCATTATCAGATTTTTTAGATCTAGTTTGTGGTTTACCAGAGCTCTTAGGAGGTTTATCATCGTTAGTTTCCACATTTGCTTGATCTTCAGTTTGTTTTGGTTTAGCATTTCGTCTTCTATAATTATTGTTCTTTTTTTTCTGTTGTGAATGTGGTGTACCACTTGTGTTTTTTGGCTTGGGAATAGCTGGGGTTTCCCTTGGATTTTCTGACATAATAATGTATTATTAGATAAACTATTTTTTACTATATATCTCGATTTCTGTATATTTATGGTAAACAGAATAAGTAGAAGGTTATGTATGGTATATCATTTATATATTCTCGTACATGGACTTTAGAAAAGTTTTAGAAAATTGAAAAATCAATTTTTTTTTAGTCTCTTACGTAATAAATATTTATTTTTTATTAGATCTAAATATCTTAGTTAGTACTAAGGTATTGCATATCTAGGAATCATAACATAATATATTATATCCTACAGCTGTGGGGGTAAACTGGTGAAACTAGACAAACATACTTTATATGATTCATTCTTTCAAGAATAAACCAGCTGCACCTTGACCACCACCGATACACATACTAGTAACACCTAATTCGCCTGCATTCAACTGCCTTAGTAAAGTACAAACTTGTCTTGCACCTGTACAACCCAATGGATGTCCCAATGCTATAGCTCCACCTCTAGGATTAACTTTAGTTAATGGGATACCAACTTTTTTAACACTGAATAACGCTTGACCGGCAAATGCTTCATTAATCTCAAAAATTTTAACGTCATCTTTATTAACGTTAGACATTTCAAGAACTTTTGGAATAGCGTATGCTGGACCAACTCCCATGATCTCTGGTGGAACACCAACTATCGTAGTTGCTATATATTTAGCCACGATCGGTAGTTTTAAAGCTTCTGCAACATCTCTTCTTGCCAATAATACAACTGCAGCACCATCACTAACTTGAGATGCATTTCCTGCATGTGAAGAACCATCTTTTTTGAAAGCTGGTTTTAATTTTGCTAAAGATTGTGCAGTAACATTTGGTCTTGGACCTTCATCTTGCTGAACTGTGATTTTTTTAGTTTTGATTTGCTTCTTGGTTGATAATTTACTATCATCATCATCCTCATCATCATCATCATCTTCTTCTTCTTCTTGAACTTCAACAGTGATTGGTAAAATCTCATCTTTGAATAATCCTTTCTTAACAGCATTTTCAGCCTTTTGATACGAAGAAGCTGCAAACTCATCTTGTTCTTTCCTTGTTATTGAATATTTAGAATTAACATTTTCGCTAGTTAATCCCATAGGTAATAAACAGTTTTTAGCATCTTTAGACGCATTTAACACATTTTCGGAGATATGTGGAGCAGCTTGAGGACCATAATTATTTGACATACTTTCACTGCCACCTGCTAAACCAATATTAATTTGACCTGATATAATCTTATTAGCAACATCATTAATAGCCATTAAACCCGATGAACACTGTCTGTTGACAGCCATGAATGGAGTCGACGTAGGTATACCCGCTGCAATTGCAGCTGCTCTATGTTCATTAACACCCGCACCAGGATTTAAAACATTACCAACAATAACATCTTCAATTAAACTCTTATCAAAATCAGGGATCTTTTTGAAAAACTCAACCAATAATTTAGACAATATCTCATCCGAATTCAAATCTTTCATTAAACCTTTACCCCCTTTAGTTAATGCAGTTCTATAAGCAGCAACTATAACCACATCTTGTGGATTTTTAGTTTTTAAATCTTGATTGGAGCTATATTTAGCGGAAAGATGGTTTCCAATTTGTTGTAATCTATTCATAATTTATATTTTATAAGTCTATTTATTAGTGATATACTTGATAATTAAAAACAAAAAAGGAGAAATAACAGATCAAAATATAAATATTATTTACAAGACATATATATAGATATATATATTATATTATATAAAAGTTAATATACTCTTTCACATGCTAAAACTTAACAGACATGTGAAATTTATAATATACCTTTGCCTTCCCCCCCATATAATTGTATACATATAAATCAGTATACTGTGCTAAAGAACAGGGAAAATTACATAAATTTTCACATGTCCTTTTTCAGTGTGGGGTAAAAAAGAGGAAAAAAAAGGAATTTTTTTTAGCAAAATTTCGGGTCATTTTTTTTTTTTTTTCTTGTAATTTAATACTTTTGATTGAGTAAGATATTATATAATTTGGATATTTTTAATATTTAATTTCTAGGCTGTGTCAAATAAATATATATGTATCATTATATCGTGAATTTGTAATTATGATCAATCATAGTGGTGAAGAAGAAGATGATGATTTATATACTTATATGCCTGAGGAGTCAAGTGGTATGACAGAAAAGTTTAAGATAGGATTGATAGTTCCTTCTAAAAGAGACAAGCTAATTTTAGATTTACTTCCTTCAAATGAGAATAGATCAAGTATTCTTCAGTCGTTGATTAAAGGTTACAATTTGGATGATTCTTCAATTAATAGTAATGTTCAATTGATTAATTATAAGTATGCTACATTTTCACAACTTTTGAAGTTCCACGATTCCAATTATCTTGAATGTTTATTGAAGGAGCGTAATTGGAGTATTCATCATAGTTTTTTGTCTAAATATCAATCACAAATATTATCATTACTCAATGATGAAATTACTAGTAGTGATAGTAACGATATTGAAGAAGACGAAGAAAGAGATATCTTGGAAAAATTTGGTTTACTTTATGATTGTCCCATATTCCCATATCTCAATGATTATGTTAAACTTACCGCTGGTACGTCTATATCAGCTGCAAGTTGGTTAATATCTAATTCTGATACTCAACAACAATGTATATCACTTAATTGGCATGGTGGAAGGCATCACTGTCATAAGTCAAAAGCTTCTGGATTCTGTTATATTAATGATATTAATCTTGCAATATTGGAGTTAAGAATGAAATTCGATAAGATTATGTATATTGATTTCGATTTACATCACGGTGATGGGGTTTCAAGTGCTTTTAAATTTAGTAACAAAGTATTAACTTTTTCAATACATAGGCATGATTTAGGATTCTTCCCAGGAACTGGGTCAAGAATCAGCGATGGTATGGGGAAGGGGAAAAATCTTGATATCAATGTTCCTACTAAGAAAGGTTTATCAGATTTCTCTCTAAATTGGATCATTGAAAATATACTTTTCTCAAAATTAGACAGTTTTAATCCAGATTGTATAGTAATTCAATGTGGCGGAGATGGGTTAAGCTCCGATTCAGATTTTAAAGAATGGAATTTATCTATACGAGGGTATGGATTAGCCATTTTGAAATTGATTGAACATTACCGGAAACATACCTTGCTATTAGGTGGTGGAGGTTATAATAATTTGGAAACTTCTAAACTTTGGTGTTTTATAACTGGGTTGTTGGTACGCGGAGAAGAAGAATGTCTTAATTGGAGTACGATGCCAGACACTATAGATGAAGATTTAATTGGTTATACAGAATTTGAATTTTGGTCAAATGATGTTGTAAGTAATATACAAGACAGGAATGACACCGATTATTTAGAGTCAATTAAATCTAAAATAATAATAGATTAAAGAATAATTTTATAAACATATATAGACAATAATATATCATCACTAATTGCGTAATTCCAACATTTTAGCTAGTTTTGAGTTCCACTCGTCATCCCATCTTCTTTTAGTTTCTAATAAGGCACCAGCTTTTAACTTTTCATATAGCTTTTTATTGTCAAATAGTAAATCGTTAATCTTTTCACACATTTCGTCAGGGTTTTTATTATCTTTCATAACAAGACCATTAACATCATGTTTCACTAGTTCATTGATAGATTTGAAATTTAATGAGATAACAGGAATACCACATCCAAACAAATCAACAATCTTCATTGGTAAATCTATACCTGAGGATGAATAATGTAATGAGATTCCTAAATCTGCTATCTTTAAGAGTTCTGGATAATATGCTATTGGTAACCAAACATTCTTGATTATTATTTTATTACTCCACTTATGAGACTTGACTAATTCGAGGAAGTTCGATTGTAGAGGTCCTTTACCTGTGACAACAACTAATATTTTAGAATTTCTTTTAGAATTTCCTAGTTTTTCATCCAATTTAATCAATGATTCAACAAGTATACTGAAATCTTCATCTTCTGTAAATGATGTGGATGAGACAACAATTTTATCATTTTTTGGATCGAATTCAGTATCGTTGAACACTTGAGGCATATTTTCAATAATGTGCAGTTTTTCTTTAAATGAATCTAAAGGCTTAAATTTATCATCAGGTCTATCGTATAAGGTCAAAGTTCTTCTTTCATCAAGTCCAAAATCTTGAACTAAGAAATTTTCCATTTCATTTGTAACGGTTAAGTTCAAGTAGGCATATTTCTTACTCAAGACTCTTTCATAATTTTTCAAGAATCTAATAATTGGATGATGCAAATTTTTAAACTTCATATTTAAAATAGTATAATTCAAATTATGCCAATCAATAATCAATTTAATATGAGGGAAAATGGTAGCTTTCAACAAACAAATAATTGCTAGTACTGGTAAAGATGGAGGATTTTGAATCATGACATATTTGGTATTGTCGGTAATCACAACAAATAACAATTTGACTAAATTTATAAATTGGAAAATTACTTTCAAGACACAGAATATCACGTACGGTAGTTCCAAATCATTTGTTATAATCTTTATCTCACTAATGGAAACGTCATCGTCATCTTGATACAAAAATTGAGGTAAATCACTCTCTAAATACCCACATATGTTAACAAAATAACCCAAGTTAATAAAACTCTTGACGTGATTTATAATTCTTGGAGAGTGTCCCAAGTCACCAAGCACTATAATAACAACCTCATCTCCTTTCAAATTAATTCCTCGTTTTCTTTGTGAACGTTTTTGCAAATGATATGTTATATTAGCAAATATAAGGTAAAATAGAACTGGAATAAGTAACCAAACTACAATAAGTGTGTAAACTGGTAATCCAAAGTCAAATTGACCACGATTAAATCCAATATACTTGATCCATTCACCCATTTGATAAAGTCTAAGGACATATATTGAGACTTTTGTGTTGATATCTGATATATTTATCCAAAATGTAAAGAGTATTCTTCATCGACAAGTTGTTTGTATATACATATACATAAATATAAATATTTCAATACCTGTATATTCAAAACAAAAATAAACTTTTGATCCGAATGAGGCTGATGACGTGGCGGGTGAGATAAACCTGGCGCTTTATTAATTATCCCCTTCTTATATATGTTTCCCCTTTTTATATTGTTCAACACTGTTCATCAAACTCATTAACAATAACCAGCCTTTTGAATATATGATTCTTATATGAGTAATATGCTTTCTTTAGAGAGTACCAACATTAATTTAGACTCAAGTGAGGATCTTCATGGGAAAGATGACTCACACGATTTAAATTCTAACACAAGCTCTAAACTTGAGTTGATGAGTGATGATATTGAAGAAAGGTCGGTTGCATGCCTATCAAATGAAAGTGAAAACCCATACAATTCAGATATAGACCCTCCAATTTCATCCTACATAAATAAAACGTTAAATTCTTGTAAGAAAAAATGTGTTACATTCGATACTACTTATTACTCAAAGACAATAGAAGAATATGACACTTCACATTCTGATTCAGATACAACAAAGATACCTAGTTTACACAGTTGTGTAAGCCTATCTAGTCTTTTCGATAAAGATGATACCGAACAAGAATTAGAGAGTCAAAAAAGTACAGGACTCAGTGATGCTATGGGAAGTACTCCATTCGAATCTACAGTAAATGTATCATCAATTTATGATGAATCTGATATTGATGAGAAAATTCCCACCAATTCTGATATACAACTATACGAAGCCAAGAGATTGGAAAAGAATGATTTCGAGAAACTTAAGTTAGAGATTTTAAACCTTCAAAAGGAAAACATTAGCCTCAAAAAGTTGCTAGAATACAAGGAAAATATACCAAAGTATGGCTCTACATGTTCAAGCACAGACCAAGAAATTTCCAATGGAGTGAGTAGCATACTGTCTGTCACCTCCAAACAGATAATCAATTTGAAAACCTATTTACTAGAATTAGAGGAGGATCATTATAAATCCAAAAAGGAAAACATGCTATTGAAAAGATCACAATCACAACTGTTGTATAATATGAACTCATCACTTGAAATGTTACATTATGTCTATGATAACTTAGTCTTACCAACAATAGAAGTATCAAATGAAAATACAAAACAAAACAATTTGAGAAATTCAATATTTGAAAAATATTCTGCAGTAAAGGATTTAAGAAATCAATTTAATGAGATATATCCATGTCAAACTAATCACAATGATACTTTCTCAAATGAAATAACAATATATAATGAACTAAATTCATTACTTAAATCATTATTAGGTGATTAACAAATGAGAAAAAAAATGAGCCCCAACCCACAAATTTTCAATATTTTAAAAGAAATTTTGATGACTCAATGAGAAATTTGAATTTTTTTTTTCTTCGGCCAGCATAAAATTACTTATAGATGTATTACGTAAACTGAAAAGTGTTCAGTTTTTTTTTTCTTTTATTTACACGCTCGGAGAGAACTGGTTCTTTAATTTTTAAAACTTACTTTTCGTTTAAAGACACTTTGGGTGCATTTCTTTTATTTTGTTGGTGTTGTTGAGTCTGTAAGTTAATCGACAAAAAACTATAAAAATGGTTCAAGAAACTCGTATTGAAAAAGTGGAGATTCTTGGCTCCAAAACAATCCATGTTGGTTACAACATTAGATCTCATATTTGTAATGAGATCGTTACAACCAAGGCATCTTCAACTTATGTCATTATAACAGATACAAATTTAGTTAAAGCTGGTCATTTAGAAGCTTATAAAGCTGAGATGACAGCAGCTATTGCCAAATTAAGACCAGAATCAAGATTATTAACTTATACAGTTTCACCAGGTGAATCAAACAAGAATAGAGCTACTAAAGCTGCCATTGAAGATTATTTATTATCTGAAGGTTGTACAAGAGATACTTTCATTATTGCCATGGGTGGTGGTGTTATTGGTGATATGATTGGTTATGTTGCTGCCACATTTATGAGAGGTGTTAGATTTGTTCAAGTTCCAACAACTTTACTTGCAATGGTTGACTCTTCGATTGGTGGTAAAACTGCAATTGATACCCCATTAGGTAAGAATTTCATTGGTGCTTTCTGGCAGCCTGATTACGTCTTTGCAGATGTTTCTTTCCTACAATCTTTACCTGAAAGAGAATTCATTAATGGTATGGCTGAAGTTATTAAGACTGCTGCAATTTGGGATGAAAATGAATTTACAAGATTAGAAAAACATACTAAAGAATTTTTAGAAGTTGTTAAATCAAGAGATGAAAATGATTGTGTTGATCTAACCCCTATTTTAGATCATATCTTTAAACTTGTCTTGGGATCAATCAAGGTGAAAGCTGAAGTTGTTTCATTAGATGAAAGAGAAGGTGGTTTAAGAAATTTATTAAACTTTGGTCATTCAATTGGTCATGCATACGAAGCAATTCTTACCCCACAAGCTTTACATGGTGAATGTGTCTCTATTGGTGCTGTTAAAGAAGCCGAATTAAGTAGATACTTGGGTATCTTATCACCTGTTGCAGTTTCAAGATTATCCAAATGTTTAGCAGGATACGGCTTACCAGTTTCTCTTGATGATAAGGTTTTACAAAGTAGAATTAATGGTAAAGTTTGTCCAGTTGATATCCTATTGAAAAAAATGGCTATAGATAAGAAAAACGATGGTTCTAAAAAGAAGGTTGTCATTTTAAAGAAAATCGGTGAATGTTATGAACCAAAGGCTTCTTATGTTAACGATGAAGATTTAAGAGTTGTTTTAACAGAAGAAATTCTAGTCTCATCATTCTCTAATCCACCAAAGCAAGTTGAAGTTACACCACCAGGCTCAAAATCTATTTCTAACAGAGCTTTAATATTAGCTGCTCTTGGTAAAGGTCAATGTAAGATTAAAAATTTGTTACACTCTGATGATACTACTTATATGCTTGGTGCAGTTTCAGCTTTGAAAGGTGCTGAAATTTCCTGGGAAGATAATGGTGACACCGTTGTTGTTAATGGTAACGGTGGTAAACTAGTTGCCTGTGAGGAACCTATTTACTTAGGTAATGCTGGTACTGCTTCTAGATTCTTGAACTCAGTTGCTACATTAGTTGAAGTTAACGGTGATCTTGATTCCATTGTTTTAACTGGTAACGCAAGAATGCAACAAAGACCAAATGGACCATTAGTTGATGCTTTGAGAGCAAATGGTGCTAAGATGGAATATTTGAATAATGAAGGTTCATTACCTATCAAATTCCAATGTGGTCAAGGTTTGAAAGGTGGTAGAATTGAATTAGCTGCCACTATTTCATCTCAATACGTTTCATCTATTTTGTTATGTGCCCCATACGCCAAAGAACCAGTTACTTTAGCTTTAGTTGGAGGAAAACCAATTTCTCAATTATACGTTGACATGACCATTAGAATGATGTCAGCTTTTGGAATTCATGTCAAGAAATCTGAAACTGAAGCTTATACTTACCATATTCCACAAGGTCACTATGTTAACCCTCCTGAATATGTTATTGAATCTGATGCTTCATCTGCTACTTATCCATTAGCTTTTGCTGCTATGACTGGTACCACTGTTACAGTTCCAAATATTGGTTCTGCATCCTTACAAGGTGATGCTCGTTTTGCTGTTGATGTTTTAAGACCAATGGGTTGTACCGTTACCCAAACTGCTACATCCACTACTGTTACTGGTCCTGAATTAGGTCAATTAAAACCATTAGCTCATGTTGATATGGAACCAATGACTGATGCATTCTTAACAGCTACTGTAGTCGCTGCAATTGCCAACGATCCAAATCAATACACTACAATCACTGGTATTGCTAACCAAAGAGTCAAAGAATGTAATCGTATTGAGGCTATGCGTGTTCAATTAGCCAAGTTTGGTGTTATCGCTACTGAATTGGATGATGGTATCGTTGTTCATGGTATCAACTACAAAGACTTGAAAGTTCCTGACGCTCCTGGTATTTATTCCTACGATGATCACAGAGTTGCCATGAGTTTCTCATTATTAGCAGGATTCACCAATGAACCTGTTATTATTCAAGAAAGACGCTGTACTGCAAAGACATGGCCAGGTTGGTGGGATGTCTTACATACTACATTTAATGTCGCGTTGGATGGTTACGAACCAGCTGAGGTTTCTGCAAATGCTAGTAAATCATTCTTACCAAATAAGAATGGTGATAAGAGTATCGTTTTAATTGGTATGAGAGCTGCTGGTAAGACTACTATGGCCAATATCATTTCTAGCTCTACTGGTTTCAAATATGTTGATCTTGATGCCTTCTTTGAACAAGAAGTCAAACAAGGCGTCAGAGAGTTTGTTGAAGAGTTTGGTTGGGATGCATTTAGAAAGAAGGAAAACGAGATTACAAAGGCTGCATTTGCTAAGTATGCTACTGGTCATGTTATTGCCACCGGTGGTGGAATTGTTGAAACTCAAGAGGGTAGAGATTTATTGAAGGATTATAAGAAAGAAGGTATAGTTTTACATCTACACAGAGACATCAAACAAACAATTCATTTCTTAGCAGAAAAAGATACTTCAAGACCAGCATATGCTGAAGAAATCGAAGCAGTCTGGCAAAGAAGAGAAAGTCTTTACCAAGATTGTTCCAACTATTATTTCTTCTCTCCTCACTGTACCATTCCTGCTGAATTCAATACTTTACAAAGATCAATGGCTCAATTCGTTGGAGAAATTACTGGCGAAAATGTTGCCGAAGTTCCATCTGATAGATCTTTCTTTGTTTGCTTAACTAACCCAGACTTGAAAGACTTCACTGATAAGATTGAAGAAGTCACTGTTGGTTCAACAGCTGTTGAATTACGTGTTGATTTGTTAAAGTCTTATGATTTGGACTTTGTCGCTGAACAAGTTGGTTTATTAAGAAACCACACTGATTTACCAATCATTTTCACTATTAGAACTCAAGCTCAAGGTGGTAAATTCCCAGATTCAGAACCAACTAAGGTTCAAGAATTAAGTGAATTAGCCGTTAAGTTAGGTATTGCATACTTAGATATGGAATTATCATTACCTGAAGGTTTATTAGATACATTAGCATCCAAGAGAAGATTTACCAAGATTATCGGTTCTCATCACGACTTTTCAGGTGAATTCAAATGGGATTCAGCTGAATGGAAAAACAAGTACCAATTAGCATCTAAATTGAATGTCGACATCATTAAGTTTGTTGGAACTGCTACCTCTTTCAATGACAATTATGCGTTAGAAGAATTCAGAACCAATCATACCGAAAAACCTTTAATTGCTATAAATATGGGTGAATTAGGAAAATTCTCCAGAATAGTGAATCCATTATTAACTCCTGTTACTCACCCGTCATTGCCAAATGCGTCTGCTCCAGGTCAATTATCTATCAAACAAATAAATGAGGGTTTAACTCTTTTAGGGAGCAATCGCACGCTAAAATACTACATTGTTGGTGAACCAATTGCACACTCAAGATCACCTGTTTTACACACAACTGGTTACAAGGAACTTGGACTACCTCATTCATTTGAAAGATTTGAAACTTCCTCTGCTGAAAAGGTTAAGAACGTCCTACTCGCTGATAAGTCATTCGGTGGATGTGCTATCACTATTCCTTTGAAACTTGATATGATACAATATGCTGACTCGCTATCAGAATCTGCTAAGGTTATTGGTGCTATCAATACTTTATATCCAGACAGCAATGGTAAGCTAAGAGGTGATAACACTGATTGGTTAGGTATCACTGATTCCTTCTCTAGAAATGGATCATCTGCTCATGTTAAAGGTAATGGTTTAGTTATTGGTGGTGGTGGAACTTCCAGAGCTGCAGTCTTTGCATTACACAAAATGGGATGCAAGAAGATATACATGCTAAATAGAACTGCTTCCAAGTTGACTGAAATCAAAGAACATTTCCCTGAATCATACGGTATTGAGATCTTGGACTCATTGGCCTCAGTTGAAGCAATTGAATCTGTGACTTTGATCGTTTCTACTGTTCCTGGTAACGTTGAAATTTCCTCAGATTATCTATTGAAAGTTAAAACGGCTTTATCAAAAGGAACTGGTGAAAAATTCTTATTAGAAGCAGCTTACAAACCATTAATTACACAAGTGATGAAGTTAGCTGACGAAGAATTCGGATGGAAAGTTATTCCTGGTAGAGAGATGTTAGTCAACCAAGGTATTCATCAATTTGGTTTATTTACTGGTTATACTCCTCCATTCAAACCAGTGTTTGATGCTGTTATCTCTGAATGATTCAACTCTTTGATGTTTGTAATTTTTTTCCGTACCATTTGTTTTATTTGTAGATAGTATTCATAGATATGAGTAATCGAACTTCTTTATATTAATCATACTTTTAGGGAGTAAAATCTGTAAAATAATTCTTAATTACACCGCCGCACAACTTGAAGTTGATAGTAAAACAAACAAATTTACTCCGAACGCGTATATTAAATCATCTAAATATCTTCTATCAATTATTAAATACCTTCAATATCACTCAACCTTATGACAACAGAGACCACTAATACTCATTCAAATAATTTAGAAACCAATATTGAAAATAATGCTGAGAGGTAGACATACTATTCAACCAACAGAGATCGAAAAGTTCCGCTTTAGAGAATTAGAAAGAAAGAACCAGAAAACATCAGAAGAATCTTATCTGTCTCGATCTGATCTCAATCAAAATGATTCCAATGCAGATATAAACATAACAACATGGTTTCCCGATGTGAAACAATGGGATGTTGAAGAAATACAGAGAGATTTTGGTGAAATATATATTAAACCTGCCTCAAAGTGGTCGGTGTCAGCTTTGAGCTTATTTTATAGAACAATAGAAGAGATATCGAACGAAAAGCATATAAAGCCAACAGAGAGAAAAACAAAGAATATGAACCAATTCAATAAGATGCCGTTGTCTGCAATGATTGGTGCCGCTATTAAATCGTTTGGGGTCAACAACTGGTCTTCTAGTATAATAAGTGAATGGGAAATAGTCAGCTATGAACGACGCCAACACGACGAAGAATTGAACCCACAACACGATCTTGAATATGGCGTTGAAGTTAAAGTTTTATTGGTTGATGGTACTGCTATCAAACGTAAAGGTACTGGAAGAGCGTATTCCTTACCAACGAAAGGACATGCTTTTTCTAAAGCTAAGAAGGAAGCTGTAACCGATGCTCTTCGAGAATGCTTCTATGGTCTAATTGAACTACTTCTAGATTACGAGGAGAAAATGAGAAGTGGATACTTCGATTCTTATAATATACAGGGTTGATACATTTTCTATATATGCTTACATACACCATATCAATAATTCCCCTACTTGGGTCTGAGACCTTATCAACTAATCATCTAATAAACAATCTACAATATCATCGCTTTTAATCATACCTGTGGTTAAAATAACGAGTTGTTTTGATCTAGTTGTTTCATTTTTCTGTAAAATGTATCTCAATGTCGCCACCTCACTGTATGTAAGTCCACCAATGACAGATATTATGATAAGATCTTTTCTATGAGGCAAGTTTGATAACTTTGGAGGAATCACTGCGTTGAATAAATTCTTTTTATTTTCTGGAATCAAGAAATCCTGTCTTAATTCACCATTAAGTCCACTCATATCTATATTATCCCAACAATATTTCTTTAACCTTATTTTGGAATTTGGAGTTTTGGTTGCTGAATTGTTATTGTTAGAAAAGAAATCTCTACTGTAAATTGCTTCTACCAATCTTGTCATTATTGGGATATACCCAGGCAGAGCAAAATCAGCATCTTTCGGATTGAGTAAATCGTTTTGATCAATGATTGGCATTAAGTTAAAGTAATTAGAGACTTGATAGAAATCTCTAATCAATTGAATTGGTCCAAATGACTGTTCTTCTAAGGATGAAGATGTTGCTGATGATAAAAATGAAGTGGTCTCTCTAGGATACACCAATTTTAATTCACGGAGTTTAATAATAAGGTTAATGTATCTAATACCATACAGATTTATAATTTCATTTCTGAAGACCTCATATTCTTGTTCTCTTATTCCTCTTTTCACAACAGATGTTAATATCAATAATTTGATGATATCTTGTATCTTTGGCTCGAATTTGTACATAAATTCTAAAACTGTAGCGTTATTTTTTTTATTATCCAAGTTATCACTTAAAATTTCCTGCTGTAGTTCAATAAACTCACTAAAATAGCTATACGATGGAATTTCAATATCGGTCAATTCAGGAATATCAGCTGAATCTGCAATCTCACTTTCTTTAACAATTTGTAAGATATGTTCAGCAAGCAAAGTATGTTTTTGGACATATTTCTGATTTTCTTTCAAAGTATTTAATTCACCAACAAACTTCTTCATCGCATCAATGTTATTTAAACTATTTCTTTTGTCAAATTCAGTCTGAATCTCTTTTGCCTTTGTATTTAAGACTGTTCCCACCATTGAGAAATTTATATCTTTTATAAGGGGATAAATTACATCATGAGAATCTCCTAATTTAAGTTTAATTTCTTCTTCTGTATTATCCTCAGTTTTAGTCTTGAAAGAGACATTACCAAGTTCAAGTCCTATTGAATCGTCACACAGTCCCGTGTATGTTAGTTGAGTTAATAATGAACTTACTATATCGACACCTCTGTCAAAACAGATAAAGTCTACATTTCTATTAAAGAAGGAGTATTGATCAAGGAACAAAGTCTCATCTTGATCTGTAATGAGTTTTTTATCCTTTGGTAGTAGCGTATTCAAATGTTTATCATAAGAATTTTTAAAGATCTCCCAAAATTTAATTGAGTTATCCCCTTTTAAGAATGTATTTGTTATTCTAATCTTATAATTAGATTTAATAATTAAGTCCAGCAAAGTATTGGCTAATCTTTCTATAGGTTCAATTGACTGATCTGCGAAAAGTTCTTTTAAACCACCATATTTCAAATCCAAACTGATCAAGTCATCTTCTAAAACGACTGGAGTTAGGCTCAACCAGTGGTATAAATCCACATCACCTTTAATTCCTAAATTTTCCAACATGAGTTCATCTGTCTGCTTATAATGACTTGTTAGAATTAAAGAGAATGTATGAGATATAGAGTTGGTATGTGGTAATATTTTATCTTTCAATATAGTAGACACAGTTTCCAACAAAGGGAATGATCCATCACATAGAAACACAAAACTATTGAAAGATTTCAAAAAATACTCATAATCATACTGATGTTGATTTAATTCATCTATCCATATAACTTTACCTATCCTGGTAAGTTTCTTTAAATTTGTGAATGTAGTCAATCCATTAATTAAAGGACTTAAACCTTTCTGAAATATGAAAAGGTGCTCATGATCATTTTTGGTTTGTACATTTGAACTATTATTTCCTATAGCACCAATTGAGTGTTGGGCATCTGAACTAAATGATTTACCAGATGAAATAACGGTAATCTTTTTAAAAATAGATGTCAACTCAGATAATGATTCCTCAGCCAAGACTGATGTATCAAAGAGATGAGATTTATTTTGTGATGGCATGGTCAATAGTTGAACTCAAATTAAATACCTAAACTCTAGACCATTTATTGATAGAATTCATTGATAGACACAATTGATATAAATGCCTGTCATGCTCAATTGAGATAATTGTTTACTTTAAGATAATACAGATTACACCCGTACACGCCAAATCACACATACCACATGCCTTTGTTCACGTGATCCATAAAGAAAAAAAAAGAAAAATTTTTTATGGTGTGATATAATTTACATCTACTAATACTTAAAACAGTGACAAGTATACAACTAGCCAATTACACTACACCAATTTGAAAAACTTAAACCCCAGATCAATCATGATGAATAATTTTGTAAAAGTCAAATGGACAGGTAGGGGGGAGGGGAAGGGATGCAAGGAAATGGGAAGTATGTGTTACTATATCTTCTGTAAAATCCAGAAAACAAAAACAAAGCGATCTAGATATATAGAATAAATATATATTAAAAGTCTAAACTAATTGTAATAACAGTAATATAAGGAGATTATAACAATATGATTATAAATATTTAAAGTCAAAAATACAATGATGCACTAATGAAAACATATTAATAGAAAACGCCAATGATGTGAAACAAATTCTCTTGAAAGAATTAAGAATAAATGGACAAAATTGAGGTCTGTAAATATAGTTCAAAAATACTGTAATCTGTAACTGATCGAAATAAAATCATAGTTATAAATGAAATTTTCATGGTTTTGTTGTGTTGTTTTTTTTTGTTTGTTTTTCTAGTTACTTTGTCTTTTGATTAGTCTTTCAGAAAGACGGAAAAAAAAAGTATCACAAAGAACAGTAATAAAATATGGAATACTAATAATTATGATCGATGAATATGTAAAATAATAATAATAATAAAGAATATTGGAATAACTTTGAAGTGATAAGATTAAGCGTCATCTTCAACCTTCTTCTTACTGGCTAATTGAGCGTAGTAAGCTTCTCTCTTAGCAACAGATGGCTTGTGGAAACCCCACCACCAACCGGCAGCCATAACAAAACCAATGGTACAACCTGGAATAGAAATTAATATGTTAGTATTGAAATATAATTAAAAAAAATATTTTTGTTGATGAAACAACTTATACATACCAACTGAAATGTCAGTGATAACTCTTCTCTTAACGAAACCTTGAATTGGAGCGATAGCCATTTTGAATAAATATATATGTATGTGTGTATGTGTCTTTTCTGGAAAAAAAAAAAAGAAATAACTTCCTACAATAACGAATATAAGATAAGTTATAAATATTTAGAAAAAAACAAACACCCACAAAAGATAAAATTAGTAAAGTATAAACATTACCAACTAATGTGGTTTGGTAACAACTTGATGATTGAAAAAGAAAGATTTGGCTTTTCAAAGTATTCCTACTAAAGTGTAATTGTATTATGTAATATAATACATAATAAAATATAAAATTGATTATATAATATAATTTTAATAAGAATTACAAAATCGTCCAATGAGCGGTTGGTAATTTATTTGGCGTAAATAAATTTATGTTTTACCCTGCCTGGCCCTAAATTTTTTTTATTAGTCGTGCAAAGAGAACAAAAAAATTTCCCTTTGAAAATGACGATTGATTTTTTTCTTTTTTTTTTTTGCTTTGATTTTTTTTTTTCTTAATAAAAAGGATGTTATGTAATCATGTTATTTTTTTTTTTTGGTTTGCAAGTGGTGTGTTTTCTATTGGTTGTGTGCAAAGTTTCGAATCTACTCACTCTTTCCTTTGTTTGTACTACTAACCTACAGACAGCTATACCGTTTCTATCCTATCTATATTAATACATTTGTTTGATTTAAATACATTAGTTTACTTATTTTATTATTCTTTTTTAAAGTTTGTTTACAAAAAATTATCGTATAACGCATATTAATATACATACAATGTTCGCTAAACAATTACAAAGACAAACTGCTAGAATTTCACCAGCTAGATTCTTCTCTTCATCAGTTAGAAGATTAGATGCTCACGGTCCATCTGGTCCATACACCAACTTACCATTCAAGGTTCACAACAGAAGAATTCCATACGCTGTCCCACATTTCTTATACTTTGGTATGTATTCAATTGTTTAATTCCTTTACTTGTATTTACTTATTTATTTATTTTTCAATTTACTAACATAGTTTTTTTTTTCTTGTAGCTCTTGGTTTCGGTATCCCATTCTTTGCTTGTTACGTTCAATTAAAGAGATCTGGTTCTTTATAAACTATTTATCACATATTCAAGAAATCCCAAAACATGAAATTAATTCGTCAAAGTTTACAACAAAAATAAATATTAATCAATGTTTTCATTAACAATAGGATTATAAGAAATAAATTCTCATTCAATTATTTACTCATCATTTTATTTTTATAATAGATTTGATTTATATATTCACTCCAATATTATTATTATTATTATTACCCATTCACTATTTAATTCTTTGCATCTTGGTTTGATCTTTTAATTATAATTGATCAACTTATATTATTATCACTACGTGGTAAATTCAAGCCATTCCCAGTCCTATTACTTGTAGATATAGATCTGGGTAATTTTAAACTTGATTGAATACTAGGTGGTCTAAGTGATAAGGATCTGCCAGTTTTAGTACTTCTTGCCATTATATGTAATGATGGATTAGGTTTAAATCCTTGCTTTATTGTAGTTGAATTAGATATTACTGAAATTGGAGATGAAAATATACCTCTTGATGATTTCATATCAGTTGAACTGTTTGTTGACTGTTGTATGAATCTATTGGATGAATCTAATGGACTGGGTATAACTTTCTCCATCCCTGTTAATTTCTTACTTGAGGAGAATTTCTGTATTTTTTGTAAAAAACTCTGATGGTCATACTCATCGGTATCCTCATGCATCCTTTTTTCAGTATTCCGTTTCACTAAATCTTTAAGGGATATATTCTCATGCTCATTACAAGCTGATATCTCTTCCATTGTAAGATCAACCGTGGTTAGTGTCTTAACTAGACTATTGTTATACATTGCTTTAAGCTCTTCTAACTCCTTTGTTAATCTGTTATTCTCTTGTCTCATTAATCCATTGGTGTACTTTAACTCCTCCATTGCCATAATCTCCTTCTTTGCCTGTAGTAATAAATCTTTTAGTTTACCATTCTTGATATTGGCTTTGTCCATTTGATTCTTTTGGAAAGAGATTTTTTCCAACATTCCTACAAATTGAAACTTTGCATTGGCAAAGAAGGATTCAATATGGTTTGGAAATGGATTAAAGTAACATTTAAGATCTGTCGGTAGTGAATCATCTATTTCTAGTACAGAAACATCTTCATTCTTACATATGGGACATGTTATCTTGATAAGTTTGATATTTGTTATATATTTCAAAGAATCTTCTTTGTAGAGAGAATAAGAAATGGGGTAGGCCCATAGAATCATTGTTTGTTAGTATTATTATTTTATTGGTGTATTAATGATCTAGAGCATAGTTCACAATTACCAATACCTATATGATTTGAACAGAGGATATGAGCACAGGATGTGAGATAAAATTTGATTTTACTCTGATTGTCTAGGTGACAAATACCACAGTGAATAAATGGTTGGTTGAGGTCCATTGTAGGGTACTATGTATATGTTAGTTATATTAAAGTATAAACTTTTAACTGGTCTTGACGGCGTTTATATTTAGTGATGATTTAAGTTTTCTAAAAGAGGGAAACAAGTTGATCCCCTTTTTGTTCTTTTGAGGGATTGTTCGAAAAAAAAAAGAAAATAGAGCTGACTGTGAAGTGCGTGAAGATAAAGTATATTGCTACATACTACTGTATTGATCTATTTTCACTATATGAAAGAAATGCAATTAAAGTATGGATATCAATAGTTATACAATTTAGTTACTTCTACCAGAAATGATTAATCTAAATCATCCACCGCATCATCGTGTGGATGAGTAAATGAACTTGAAAAACTACCACCGAACATTGCTGCAATGTCATCACCATCTTCAATACTTTGAACGGTTACTCCACCACCCAGAAGATCATTAAGAGTTCTAGATAAAGTAGCAGCTGTAGTTCTACGATTATTGTTGTTATTATTAGTATTGTTATTAGTATTACTAGTGTTATTAGTAGTACTTCTGTTATTAGCAGTACTCCTGTTATTAGCAGTATTGCTGTTATCACTAGTACTTCTGTTAGTAGTGGCAGTGGCGTTATTAGTAGCACTGGTGTTATTATTATTGTTGTTATTGTTATTATGATCATTTGTGGATGAAGTGGTATTAGTTCTTCTAGTTTGACCGTTGTTAGTTATTGTGGTAGTTCTTCTAGTTTGACCGTTGTCAGTAGTAGTAGTAGTAGTTGTTGTTGTTGTTGGTGGGTTCATAACGTTGTTGAAAACAGATGATGCGAGATCTCTTATATTTGGTGTATTTCCAGCGCCATTAGCTCTATTCAAATTAGCTTGATGTATTGAGTGAATCATGGATTGTGCTCTTTCATGGATACTTCTGTGATGCTGTGATAGGTTTGCATGAATTTGAGAAGGTGTCACAGATGGGGTAGCATCAGTTTGGGTTTGAGTTTGGTTATTACTTTGCTCTTGTTCAATTTCACTGATATCTATTTCTGGGTCAGCATCTGCATCTACCATTGTAACTGAATCTCTATTTGTATTTGTATCTAAAGTTTCGGGTTCTGGTGTAGCAGCTTCTGAGGCAGATGAAGTTCTTGTTCTTGAAGGTGTTTCAGGAGCTTGTGTGGTTGTAGTTGTAGTTGTTGCAAAGTTATTAGCCAATGGATTTATAATAGATGTAAAACCAGTTGGGTCGTCAGAGCTAATTGTGAAAGCTGCTGTAAAACCATTTGGATCCTGTGTAATTATAGGGCCAGTAGTGGTTCCAGTTACATTTGCTCCAAGAATTCCAACTGATGGAATATCACGTCTGAATCCGATTGGTGAATCACCAAATGCAGAAGTCTCAGTAGTGTGTGTACCTGTTGCTGTTGGTCTTTGTGTTGAAATACCTTCTCGTTGTTCTCTAGCATTAATTGAATCGATACCATCTAACATAATTCTAATATTAGTAGGAATGATATCAGCGATATAATCTTGAGGGTAACCTTGTTGTTTAGCTCTTGATTCAGCCAATCTTATTGCTTCTTTCAATTGCATCTTGAATGTTGGTAATTGATATGTTTGTTTTAAAACAAGTTCAACCGCATTAACATAATATTCCAATGACTTAATTGGATTCCCCTCATATAAGAACAGAAATGCTATTCTACAAATTGATGGAATATAAGAAGGATTTATATCTAATGATTTCAAAAGATCTGATTTAGCTTCTTTCATACTTCCTATTCTCATTAAAACGGATGCTCTATTGTAATACAGTGCAAAAGAAGTTGGATCAAGTTGAATACATTGAGTATAATCAATCAATGCACCCCCATAGTTCTCAGCTTTGAACTTTTCGTTTCCTTCATCTCTTAACTCTTCAAAAGTAGACATTATGATTGTAATTCTATTTATTTGCTTATAAAACTTCAAATAGTTAATCAGTTATCAGATCAACTTTCAAAATAATCTTAAAACAAGCAAGGATCAATAAGTAAATAAATTAAAGTACGTTTTAAAATTAATTAATTTACTCTGTTTCAAGTCTAAAAGGCAAAATTATATATATCGACCGACTAGCCGTTAATAATTTAACACACGTAAATTATATAATTTAAAATTGCATTTATACCGGCCGTTGAAGTATGAAATTCGATTATCTCGCCCCCTGTAACATCGATATATTTAAGCCGGGGCCACCACTTTATATATATTTAAATGAAATACAGCACGGTTTCAAATGCATTATCTATATATATGTACCCTTACTTTGCTCCCCTGGTACGATTCCCTGCATTAATATATTCCCACCACGCACGACGCGTGAAGTGAAAGAAATTATGCTAATTTCAATTTTCATGCTAGATAGAAGAGCCCAGAACGTTTTTAATTAAAATCATACCGTATGGATTATGTAATATTACTGTGGTTTATAACTTTATATATATATATTATATATTATATATTATATATACGTAGATGTTCGGGGAGCGCGCGAGGGCGATCGATCAAAATTATAAAATTCGACGGGACGACGTAACAAAAAAATTAATTAATTTATATAATATATTTATGTTACTTGCCGAACTAATTTTTAAAAGTTAGAATTTTATGATTACTATCTTTTAATATTTGCCTTGCAAAGAGTTATTATAGAGATTTTAACTAACAATTGTATCATATAACTCGAGTTGGTATCTGATCTCATATTGAATTCTTTGTTATTACTTTGTGATACTGAATAAATGTGGAGTAACTCTGGATCTAACGACGCCGACACATCCAAAATGAATTCCGAAAATCCATCACCATCATCATTATCATCTCAATCAACCTCGTCTAGTCTTGATATCATTCCTGAAAACTTAATACCCAATCCACCTCCATTATCCAGGGATATTTGTTTGGCATCTTCCAAATCTCTAACAAGTTTTTTAAAACTTTCTAGAGTTAATATTGATGATAACATACTGGCTAGATTAAATAGCTTGATGAATCATCATGAGCAGACTGGTAAGAAATCAATCCTTCCCTTCAAGAAATCATCTTCAGATCAATCACCATGTCTTAATTTAATTAACAATGTTATTTTTCCACAGTGGTATGAAAGAGTAAAGACAATTGAATTTTGTATATCAGAATCAGATAAAATGCTACAAGAGTTAAAGTCTGAAGAGAAGATTCAGCTTAATGATGAGGCTAAGAGTAAGCTTTTAAATATTGATCCATATGCTGTGAAAGATTTACAAAGGGATTTTGAAAGTAAAACACAAAATGCCACTTTTGTCAAGAATAGATACCATAATGAATTAGACGTTGAAAGAATTATTAGAGATAGAAGTACTGATGTTATTTATGATATTTGTAAAATCTCTAATTATGATGTTAAAGGAGAATTCTTGAACTACGTGAATCAACTCGGTAATAGAAATTAGTTATCTATTGCAATTTATGACTTATATTTGTCTATGAACCTGTATATAAAATCAAATTTTCCCCTTTGGGGCATACCAGTCCTGAAGTATGAAATATCCTAAATAGAAGAACTTTATTCTCATTGTCTCTATATATATATATATATCTTTTAATAACTAAATATTTTAATTTGAAAAGCATTATGTACGTATGAGTCAAGGCATTGTTGCTGGATTTAAGAGTAGGATCAATTATTCACCTTTAAAACTATAATATTCTTCTGTTTGATCCAGTAGTCTAGTATATCTGTCTTAGGAAAGATTCGGATGGAGAACTTGTTTCTATCAACGTTTAATGGTATCAAAATGGGCTTACCATATTAGTCTTACAAATCACAAATCTTTAAAATTAAGTTTCTCTGGGGTAATTTAGGTGAGTGTAGAGATGTTCCGAGTTGAGATATAGTAAAAATAAAAATAAAAAATATTTTGAGATCAAAACAAGACATTTAAAGAAAATCAAAACAAATAAAATCAATAAACTACTGAGATATATAACGATCAGTGATTGAGTTATAGCGTTGCACAGCTATCGATTAATTTACAGTATGGTAGATACAGAGTCTAAATCAAGAAAATATACAAAATATAGTTTGTTCATTGAAAAGTCCCTTGAGCAAATCTCAGACCCCGGATTGTTAGATTCAAACACTGTTCGTACAATAGTAAGTGATTTGTCAACTGTTATTCCAAAGTATGGTATAAGTTTGCAGCAATGTCATATAATTCTAGATACGATATATGATTTGGGGAACAAAAAATCATTTGGAACCCAAGTGAAAGTTAAGCTTGCGCATTTAATACGATACTCTAATGACATGTTTGATTTCCCTTTTTTCTTCAGACTTGTTTCAATATTCAAACCTTCAACATATGCCAATGATAATAAAATCGTTCCTCCGCCTGTTCAAAAAAAGCTTAGTGATCTTCTTGTGGAAAATTTCTATAATTTCAAACTTAGTAAAAGGTACCTAAGACTATTAAGTTTATTATTTAACCTTTTATCATTAGGTTATATCAGAGCCAATATAAGTTTATTTATTTCATACTTACTTCAGATACGATACAAGATAGATGAATCATTCAATGTTAAATATTTCTTAAACTCTTTCAAAATTGGGTACCTAATTGAACTTTATGATAGAGATAATAGAGTTCTTCCTTTGATTTGTGTCTTCCAAACATTATGCAAAAGTCAAGAAAACGTAGCACTGTTTGATTCTTTTTACTATAAGTTATCCAGTATTATAGAAGAGACTAAACTACCTAGAAATGCATTTGGATACTTAGATAATTCATCCCTAAATGAAATATTCCACATGAAGTTAAGAAAATATCATCATCTCATTGAAGATAATCCTGATAACAAGATAGAATTACACAACGAGCAAAAAATATTACGTTCAAATTTTGTTATATACTATCAAATGATAAATTATTTCAATCTCAGATATTTTGGTGCGGATAGATTCTCTAGAAAAAGAAAAATCAGTGAAGATATGGTGACTTTAACAAACGTGAAAGAATTAGACTTGTTAAACTCTCACAAAATGATGGACTGTTTTTTCACCAATCAATATTTATTAAACATTGAAGAAACAAGACTTACCCCTCAACTTACGTCATTGTTGTACTTCTTTGATGGATTATGGAAATTTCAATCTGATACTTCCAAGTTTACCAGTGAAGTGTGCCAATTACTAGGCCAGGATGATGGAATTATGAGTTTACAACTAACACAAGTTGATACCCTCCTCCGAATAGATTATAAAGATTTAAATTCATTGTTAGAACTTTTACTAATCCACAAAGAGAATGACAAGAGTCGGGTAATATTTTTGAAGAATGAGCATGAACCTTTATTTAATGGTCTACTTAGATTGACTGAATCTTCTTATAAAATGTTACCAGTCGTTGAAAAAATATTGTTGAATGATTTAAAGCTTAAACATGAAGATGGTGAAGAAAACAGAGGTACATTATTCAATATCTCGAAGTATTGGAGTTTTCTATCTTACCTTCAATTCGAAGCATGGGATAAATTTCAATTGACATATACAAAATTTGAAAACTTGTTCGAGAATAGAGAATATGTTGAATCTTACATTGATTCAATGATTCGCATGTTCAAAAATTGGATCATCGTTCAAAACTCATCAGTGACACCTAATCTTGATTTAGAGCTTTATAGCTGTATTAACAAAATTATTCAAAGGATAATTTTCAAATTTGATAAACTATACTGTGGTGTTTCACATTCTGACTTTAACTTGAAATTTACATTCTTGAAACTATTGAAATTTATATATTCGCTACCGTTTGAGAATATAAATGTGTCCAATCTTATCTTACCTCCAACTCTAACGTATGATATGTATTTCTCTAAGAATTCTATCTTGGTTGATGCTATATGTGGACACATTACCTATTGTAAAATATATTATGGTGAGTACTTATCATCCATGGAATACCCAAATCATGGTGATATTAACAAAGACTTATCATCAACTCAATTACTTCAATTGAAGAACTTACACAACTCTTATGTGATGGATTTCTGTAACATTATATGGAGAAACAAATCATTTGACAAGAATGATAAACTAACAGCAAGAGGATTTATGTTACCTGATCAATTTATTTCCAAATTAAGAACGCAGAGATACTATCACTATGGAGATAGAGGAACAAATGAAACTACAGAAGAAGATGAAGGTGATTTAATGAAAAACAACTTTAATATTTTTTATGCACCTGCGTTTGCATCAATTATAACAGGTATAATTAGAAAGATTGAAGACATGAATGATGTTGATATTAGACTTGCTGGTCCATTAAATGAAAGAGAATTCAATAAGTTAATACACAACAGTCAAACTGAACATAAATGGTTAACTATCTATAATCAAGATATTGACCATTTAAGAATAGAGATTTTGAATCAACTACAAAATATAGGTTTCAAAGGTGTGAGTGGATTACTATTTAGCTCTTTAAGAAGTTTATCCTCCAAGAGAAACAAAGTTCCAAAATCATCTATGTAAAACGGTTATATAATAGAGATGTACCACTATATATATATATATATATATGTAATCGCAAATCTTAAACATCTCCGGCTCGTTAAAAATTATGGTACTATATGTAGGCATATATCTAATATATAATAATTATATATATTATAAGAGGTATAACATAATGATCTCTCGGGGATCTACAACCGTTTTTGGATCAAAGCCGCTGTATGATAACTTAATATATTTTTTCAGTTTGATATGAAGTTTTTTCAGGCTTCTTTAAGAATTCTTCTATAGACTGGTGATTTGAAAAGAGTACTCAACAAACTTAGTTATGTATTTGAATCATATATTATATACGTATATATAACTATACCTAATTGACATTATAAATGGAATAAATACCTATAAATACACAAATACACAACTATCTTCCCCAACCCAGCGCAATTATCTCTAGGTCCCCTTCCTCTTTTCCATCTCCGAATTTTCCTGCAGTTGAAAACGATAAAAGTCCAGTGGAAAAAGATGCTCCCCGCTGTACGTACATATTTACGGGCCCGAAACTTCTTTCCCCTCCCCGCGAACAATCCCAAAAGAGTAAAAGAATTGCGCTTATTTTACTCTTTGGGTGATATAAATTCATGATATACGGCAGTGGGATGTGGTGCTTGCGTGCGTGCGTGCGTGAGTGCGTGCTTACATACGTATTTCTCCCTTATTAATTAATTCATATATTATTTACTAATCTATAACATTACAAACTAGAGGAGGTTGCTTATATTAGGTTAGTCATAACTATAGTATGATTTATATACCAGTTTTGTTGTATTAAAGTATTATCAGTATACATATAATATATATTATTTTTTACAGTATTAGCCAGTCTAATATTTCAGTTTTAAATTCTTGTTTGCAACTTATCTAAATATCTTATCAGTACTGAGAAGTGAAATTTGCAATTTAGAGGAAGAAATCACAGTTCAATTATTTGAAGAAGAAAATTATGGTATTCAACGATACTGCATCCATTGAATTGGAAGATGTTCATCATCGAAGAAGTCAAGAGAATTATAGACATAAAAGTTTTAACCTGGATATCGATACTGAATTAGATGCATTTGATTTATCAACTGAAGAAAACACTTCACAGACTCATTCAAGTCATTCCCAGAAAAGTGTTGATTTCGATATAAGTGAAGCTACTGTTGTTGAGTACATGGGTAAAGAGGTTACTCTGGAGACAAAGGATTTTAGAAAATCATTTACTTTAAAACTGCAGATTTTAACGGCATTTACTTCATTGCTGATAATGGGTCTGCTTGATCAATCAATTGGTGCTATTATGGAGTATATACTTAATGATTATAAGATTGATAGAATTCAAGTTTCATATTTATTTTTATCTCAGTTTGTTGGATATGTGATATCAAGCCTGGCTAACAACTATCTTCATACGGTCTTGGGGCTATGCAATTTATATATATGTGCATTATCATGTGTTGCTTCTTACTGTATATTTTTTGCACTTGGAGCTCCAATGTGGTTATTGATAATTTCATCTTGTTTTAACGGTTTTGGTATAGGAACTTTGGACTGTTGTTTGAATTTATTTGCAGGTAATTTGGTCTTTTCAAATCAAATTTTAGGTATTATGCATTCATTTTATGGTTTAGGTTGTTTTATTAGTCCTGTGTTGGTTATATTTTTAATACATAGAGGTATGATATGGAGTCACTATTTCTTTTTAATATTTGGTGTTGTTTTAATCAATATCGTTGCAGTGATACTCTTATTTAGAAGAGAAACAAGTTCCAAGTATAATTATAATATTTTCATAAACAGAAATGAACTTGATGAAAGTGAGGGCCATCTAACTTTAAAGACTATTGCTCAAAACAAATTGATTCAGTTCTTTGCATGTTCATTATTCATGTATGTTGGTAGTGAATTAAGTGTTGGTGTCTGGCTATTTAACTATGTCTTGAAAATCAAAGCATTATCAGAAAAGAAGGCATCTTATATTACAAGTACATATTGGGCTTTTATGACTGCCGGAAGAGTTGTATTGGCATTAGTTACAGGTCATTATTTTGAAGATCTTGAAGCTAGAGCTATTATTATATATACATCTTTGGTTGCTAGTGGTTGTTCTGTATTCCTAATATTCAATCACTTCTTATGGATACAAGTTATTTCAATCTCCTTGGTTGGTTTCTTTGTTGGCCCAATTTTTTCTACAACAGTTATCATCTCAATCAAAAAGCTTCCCAAGAATATGGCAACAAGTGGTGTGTCGGTGATTTGTGGATTTGGTGCTACAGGTGCTGCTGTTATTCCATACATAATGGGTGTTATCTCTGAAAAGTTCGGTGATGGTAGTGATGGTGGAGGATTGGTTTATTTCCCATTGGTTATATTCATATCATTTACCTTCTCATTCTTGATGTGGCTTGGATATTACTTGAAGAATAAATCGGATATTAATAAATATGAACTGTTATAACTTGATGTGCCTAAATATTACTAGTTTACTATGTACTCCAATAAAAATTAAAATAAAACAAATTCAGATTCTTAGAAAGTTTCGAATTTTCAATTAGTTTTCTTCGTATTGGATCTATCTCCATTGAAGTAATTATACAAGGACAATCTTATATTTCTTTTAAAGCTCGGTAGTCGATCTTTTTAGTAACAGAAATAGAAGAATAAATAAAAAAAAATACACTATCTATAAAAATATTTGCGAGCTTAATAGTACTTGAAAAACT
This sequence comes from Ogataea piceae, assembly GCA_030567815.1. Classification (NCBI taxonomy): domain Eukaryota; kingdom Fungi; phylum Ascomycota; class Pichiomycetes; order Pichiales; family Pichiaceae; genus Ogataea; species Ogataea piceae. The sequence goes on along the minus strand of JAJLSX010000004.1, from coordinate 335,756 downwards.
TATAAGGATTAGTACTACTAGAAGGATATGAGGTATCATTTTGGTACATATTAGGTAAATATTGACCATGCGCTGATGTTTGTTGTTGAAGTTGCTGTTGTTGATGCATCTGTTGTTGGTGGTCAAGTTGATGTTGTTGGGGAAGTGGTGGTTGTGATAGTTGATGTTGTGAGAGTTGTGGTTGGTGATGCTGTTGAAAATGGGGATCGTGATGTTGTTGTAACGATTGTTGAGTTATAGGACCTTGAAACTGACCAATATTTCCTTCAGGTTTTATTGGTGGTAGAGAAGTGTTATATGCAGAAGGATTCTGAATATAGACTGGTTGGTTGGTATAAGTAGGTGGTTGGGGTGGTTGAGGGGGTATGGAATTCCCTGGAGTTCCTTGTAGATTTTGCTTGGTAGCATGTGGTGGCATCACTTGAGGTTGTGGTTGTGTTTGCAGTTGTGTTGGTGGAGGTGGTGGTGGTGGTGGTTGCGGTTGCGCCAGCTGAGTTAATAAGTGGGCCATTTGAGTTTGAGTCATATGATGTTGATCGGTATTTGTAGGTTGCTGATGATGATTATAAAACGGGGTTTGATTAATATGCATTTCTGAATGAGGAGGTAAATAGGTGGATGTTGTATTTGAATTGAAAGATGAAACAATTCCCGGTGGGAAAGAATAAGGATGTGCTTTAAATGCATCTACCCCTTGGTTGCGTGCCATATTATCTTGCTCATTTTCCTGTTGGATTTCACTATTTTGTAGAGGAGCCATTTGGTCACCTGAATACTGATGTTCATCACTTCCAGTTTCAAAGTCGGGTTTCCATGAACTATTCATTAACCAGATACTAACCGGTAAATCGGAGAATGAATTTTGTCTTTTAGAGGTGGATTCAGTGTCTGATCCGTCGGTTGTCATATTTTCAGAATCCTGTCTCTGTTCTGTAGTATTAGAGTTCAAAGAGTTCAAATTTATTTTTGGTAGTGGAGTCTTAGACTCTGAAAACACGTTATTGGTGAATAATTTATCGAGGTCTATATCTAATGAATCTAAACTTTTCAATTTTGATGAATTTAAAGGATTCTCATTAGCATAAGCGGATTCTTCTCTATTACTACTTAGCTTTATCTTGGCTATAGATGGAGCTGACAACTCAAGGTTTGAATCTTCTTCAACCAATGAGGCTTTTGAATTGGTTGGTCCAGGAAGCATCACATTATTGGTATTAATGATCATACTATTTCTAGATTTCTCGGTATTTGGACTTCCTTTATCAATTATTCCATTGATTAAGCTTTGTTTTTTTTTCTTATCGCTGTATATCTTGTTGAAGATAAACCACATTGGATAACAAGTAGGCCATTTCATTGCAGATAATTGCCAGACATGTAATATACTTAAAAAGAATTGTTTAGCAATTCGAGATATTTGTTCATCTTTATTCATCAAATGGTATAACATAACGATAGCTGAAGAGTAAAGAGTATTGTGAGAAATTAAAGAGATATGTAAAATCATACCTCTATTAACCATGATGTCACTCATTAACTTGACCATTTGAGCTGCCTGGAAAGAGATTGCCCAAGAAGGATATTCATCTCCCATATTTCTATGTATATTGGCTTTATGTAGTAATATTAACAAAGTATAATACTGTGAAGTTAGGATACCCGATAAAACGGACTGTGTGGCTTCATCGTCAAGTCTAAATTTCAAATAATATGGTACCTCAGATAACCATTTTATCATTAACATATCACATTGTTTTAATAGGGGTAAGATAGGTTTATGTTGAGCCATTAGCTTATTCATTTTTGATTGCTCTCTAACAACATTACTAACTAATTCTGCAAATTTGATGAAATTAATTAAGTAAATCATCTCCAAATTTGACATATCACTATCTACTAAATCTTCTTCTGTAAGAAGATGAACATCTGAATCTTCAAGACTAATCATAAAAGGTTTACCAAAACCTAATCCAATAAGTTTATCTTTGATGAATAGTAGCCACCATAATCTTCTATACATTTTTTTTTCATAATCAGATAAATATAAATCATCATCCAAATTTCTATGGAAACCAAATTGTTGTGCGTAACCAATTGCAATTTTAGTCCAATAATAATCATTTTTAGAAAACATTGAAAAATTTTCATAATTCCAAATAAAACATAAAAGTGATTGAACTAAAGGAATAGGTTCAGTTTCAATTGAAAAATCGTAAAGTGTTTTAGCTCTTTTAAACAAAATTTTACAAGTCTTATTTAACTCTGCAATTTCATGGTCAGGAGAAGTAGCTTGATCACTATGTCTTGCACCAGCATACAAGACTGAAAATAAAAGTAACAATGAAGGAGGATGTTTTAAATCGTGATACTCTTTATAAAATTCTCTTCTATTAATGATTGGGAATTGGGGGTTTAAAATATCAAAATAGTTACCGATGTACCTCCAACATGTTTCTTCATCGGGTAGTGAAAAACATCCATATAAATGTAACACTTGATAATCAATTTCATCCAAGTTGTAAGCACGTTTTCTTCCCAATGTATTACTTTCTTCAACTAAATCATCGATAATTTCAATCATAAAAGTGGCAGAATTATTTGAAATTAAAAATTCTTTACGAATCAATGGCTCTAAATTTTCTTTTAGTATAACATCTGGATCTAGCTTGATTGAGCTTAAATTCGGTAAATCAATTTGCTCATTCTTAGTTATATATTCAGGAGCAGGAAGCCTCTTGGCGAATAGTGCTTCTATTGGGTTTGAAGAAGAGCGGCCATTTGTTTCATTATTATTAATATTGTTAGTAGTATTAGTAGTAGTTGTGGAGGTGGTGGTTGTGGTGATATTATTTCCATGTCCATTTATATTATGACTCTGGGTATTTGTTGCCGTTAATGATGGTGGTGTATCATCTTTGAAATCACCAGATTCTGTATCTCGACCTATAGTTCCTGATTTGGATGATCCCATATCTATATAACTTGATTTTTGCCTATCTTGAGTATCATTCGCATCTTCACTGACATATGATTCAAATAATTTATCCTTTTTAGACGCTCTCTTCTTCCTTTGATATAATATACATTGACTTCCAAAATCTCTACAATTTGAACAAGCTTCTCCAGATTTTTTCAAAGACACATCACATTTCACTGAACAAAGTTAGTAAAAAATTAAAAAAAAAATGTTGCTCCATGATGGATGGACGGATAGATCGATCGATCGATCAATCTATCGATCTAGTTCAAATCAAAATATTGGGACATACCTTTTCTATCATGGCATACAGTACATGCCCTGGCCGCTCTTATCCTTCTTCTCTTTGCAGCCAGATCTCGATCTTTATCAGAATCGCCATTTTGAATTTGATTCATGTCTTCTTTGTCAGACCTTTCCATTGAATCGTTCCTCGGTTGTATATATGTATTCTTCGGCTATAACAATAACGTTGAATACTTGTATGTGTGTGTGTATTATTTTATTGATTTCCCTTTCCAAATAAACCACTTTCTTCTGTAAAAGCTAGAGCGGTTGATGAAGTAGTTTTTCTCTCTGTCCAAACAGAAAAAATCAAAAAAAAAAAAAAGGAAAAACAAAAGAAAAAAATAGATAAAATTTCTTAATTTAACAAAGAGATGGTAGATAAAAAGCTATATGTACACACTTTATAATAAATGAATGAATAAAGAAAGAATAGTAGAATACGGACTTCACTATTATATGATTTAAATGAATCTATTCAACAAATAATAACAGTAAAATATCTCTTAAAATACAAATAGACCGTTACACAATAGTTGATCTTATATATTAAAGTTGATATAGCTTATAACTTTATAGTCTAGTCACCTTACATATAAGAGATCAATTTAAGTTTTTTTTTTGTTTTTTTTTTTGTTTTTTTTTTTGAATATGTACATACAAAGTATAAAATTGTGTATATGTACGTGCACATATATATATATACGTACCTGTCTACGGGGCCGCTGACCGGCGGTTCCATTGGCTATTTTGCGGCTACTCCCCCAATTCACATTTTGTCTTTTTTTTCTCTGGTGAATATTATTTTTACCACAGTACTAGCCATCTGAAATTTATAAATGAGTTGACATTTTAGACAGGCCCTGTAATTACTGTGAGTGAATAAGTAAGCAATATTGTGGGTGTCTAAGTAGTATATAAACTGTTAATAATATATATAAATACATATATAAGTAAACTATACCATTACAGGCCAAAATTTTGACAAACAAAACAGATTAAACCACACATCAAATTAAGTTTTTGTTACCACGCATACGTACATACGTGCGTACGCTACGTAGTACGTACCGCATCTCATTAAGATGGAGGATAGTTAGAAATATATTATTATATTATATACATGTCCATTGAACTTTATTATATATATATATATATATATATATATACTTCATTAGTATTTGTATTCACTCTACAGTTCACACAATCAGCATATATATATACATTTCAAGGTTTTGTTATTCAAAAAAATATATAATATTGTAATACCCATCACTTTTCAAATATTTCAAGTCTAATGGGTAAAGTGATCGATCATACTGTCATGTATATATTAATTTATTGTGCGGGCGGGTATGGTTTAGGTAAGTTAGGTAGTGGGGGAGTACGCGTGGGCCCTTGTCACATATATAATTTAAATTTATTAAAAATTTTGATCGAATAACTAATTTTATAGAGACGGGCAGTACAGCGAATTTTTTCTTTTTTTTTTATTAATTAAATATGTATTTTAAAATAGCGCCTGCTAGCCACTCGAATTCTTGATAAGTTCCTTTTCAGCATGACACATATATATAATAATATATGAATATATATTCACATACTCCTTATATTATTCAGTAATTACTACTTAGTAATCATAAGAACCTATAAAGTGTTTTTTTCAACCATTGATTCAATCAATCAATCAACCAATCAATCAAGCAATTTTTCAAGGCACCTGATGCACTGCTAACTGCACAACCGCACAACTGCACAATATAGGTATGATGTCTTTACTGTACTCTCCTACAGTATAGTTTTTTACTTCCTTTAAGGTGTTATCAATATTTCATATTGAACATTAACTTATATATATCTTATATGTTTTCATAGCTTTAACAAAAGGAAAACACTCAATTATATGCAGGCATATAATATGTAAGCCTCACTGGGTATATAAATATATATTGTATATCTAGGCAACTTGTAAAATTTATATACCAGTATATATATATATATATATGTACACGATGTGTACCTGTCTATTTCCTAGGTCTCAGATACTTATCTGTATATATATATATAAAGGAAGGATCAATGGTAGTAATTACCAAAAAAAGTAAAAAAGTATATTTAAAAAAGGTCATATTATATAAAGTTATAAACTCTATTTGTGCGGTGCTAGCTAAGAGAATTTACTATGTGATGTGCAACATAAACCAATTATAAAATTGTACGCCAAATAAAAAATAACTATACTGCAATATTAAAGTTGATATATCAATTAGATCTTATATCACGTACTGATTGCATCCTACATGTACTTTAAAGTTAATATAATGAGCTATATAATGTATGAGTTGCAAATTCTAAATCTAGCATATAGCGCAATTGCTAAAAAAATTGCTTGGGAATTTTGTCGGAATATCGGCTATGGAATAACTATATATAAATATAGAAAATTTAAATAATATTAAGTCCCGCCTTTGCATGTATGTATGGTCAATGAATCATTTTAATTTCTTGCACTGTATATTCAGATTACCAAAGACATTATGTAATCTCAGTAGAATACATCTTTACACCGATATGCTTTTACTTAAATTGACTCTGTGTTGGTCAGAGTCATTTTGTATTTGAAAGAGTCTAAAGAAGTCATCACAATATCTTTGACTTCTTTGACTTCTTTGACTTCCCCAAGTGACTCGTATAAATTTACACGGCCATCTCATAAATATGTACGGGGGAAGGCTAAGGTATCCCATCCCATTAATAATTTTAAACTGTTTTTAAAAGAGAAGCAGGTTATATAAAGAGGAATACTTTATATAATGAAGTCAATTCAGGTATGTATATAAAGGAATGAAGTTCCCAAAACTTTTTATAAAGTTTGTTTTTTTTTAGTTCTTAAGTCCTTTGAAATGATATATATTGAATCATCTATTGATCTATATTTTATTAATATTATACCCTCCCCATCAGATATACAATGTTAAGAGCATCAAGAAGATTATACTCTACATCAACAGAGCTTTTAAAGACACCTTTATACGATTTACATGTTGAATTGAATGCCACTATGGTTCCATTTGCTGGTTATTCAATGCCTGTCTTGTATAAAGGTCAATCTCATATTCAATCCCATAATTGGACTAGAAGTAAATGTGGTATATTTGATGTTTCTCATATGCTTCAACATAAGATTAAAGGTGCAAATACAACAGAATTTTTACAAAAAATATGTCCTACAGATTTAACTGTTTTGAAAAACTATCAATCTACACTTAGTGTGCTACTAAATAACGAAGGTGGTGTTATTGATGATTGTATTATAACTAAACATGGTGAAGATAATTTTTATATAGTGACAAATGCTGGTTGTAGAGCTAAAGATATTAAATTTATTAAAGATGAATTATCAGCTTTTGAAAAGGGGGCAAGTATAAAACATGAAAATTTTGAAGGTACATTACTAGCGATTCAAGGTCCTAAAGCGCAAGAAGTGCTGTCACAATTTACTTCATCAAATTTAAATGATTTATATTTTGGTAACTCTAGATTTATTGATCTTAAAAAATTTGGTTCAAATGAAACTTATCACATTGCAAGAGGTGGTTATACCGGTGAAGATGGGTTTGAAATTAGTATTCCAAATGATAAAGTTGCATTAGATTTTACAAATTCTTTACTGGAACAAGAACTTGTTCAACCAATTGGTTTAGCCGCAAGAGATTCATTAAGATTAGAAGCTGGTATGTGTTTATATGGTCATGAATTAAATGAAGAAACTACTCCAATTGAAGCTTCATTAAATTGGTTAATTTCCAAATCTAGAAGAACTCCTGAATTTGCAACATTTAATGGGTCTTCCAAAATATTATCACAACTAAATGATGCGAAATCAGTTTCTTTTAAAAGAGTTGGTATTAAATCTAAAGGTCCTTCTCCAAGAGACGGTAATAAAATATTTGCCAAAGATGATCCAACAAAACAAATCGGTGTCGTCTGTTCAGGATCTCCTTCCCCAACATTAGGCGGTAATGTTGGTCAAGCATTCATTAATAAACCTTTCCAAAAGACAGGTACTGAAATTTTAATTGAAATTAGAGGTAAATTAAGAGACGCTCAAGTTGCCAAAATGCCTTTCGTCCAAGGTATTTACCACAGAGAACCATAGTTTCATATAATTATAATTAAGTATATATATATACTTGAAGTATATACTATACAATATTAAAACTTATCACAGTAAATACATATAAATTTTTTACACCGCCGTACATATTATCGGTCGATCGATCGACTTACGCGAAATTCTCAAATAAGAAAATTGTAAACTTTTTTTCTCTCAGATTTTTCTCTTTTTGTTCAGACGCGTAACAAATTTGATCAAATCTGTAACAAACCTTTTTTTTGATTTGTACTTGTTCAGTGTTAAAACAGTTATTTTATCGATAAATTATCGACAGTATTGATTCATTTCAAGTAACAAGGTGGTACATTAATTAGCTGTTTGGAAACCGACAGTTTGATATAAATAATACAAGTCATGCATATCAAAAGAGTAAGTACTAGTCTCTCTTTTTACCTTTTATATATATTTTGCCTTTTTCCCTCTTTTTACTAATTTTTACTAACATATGCTCACATTTATAACAGATTGTAATCCAAGGTTTCAAGACATATAAGAATACTACCATTATTGATTCATTTTCACCTCATCACAATGTGGTTGTGGGTCGTAATGGTTCAGGTAAGTCTAATTTTTTTGCTGCTATTAGATTTGTTCTATCAGATGCCTATACAAACATGTCAAGAGAAGAAAGACAGGCATTGATTCATGAAGGTTCAGGAACAATTATGTCTGCATATGTTGAAATTGTATTTGATAATGAAGATAGAAGATTCCCTATTGATAAGAATGAAATTGTCATTAGACGTACAATTGGTATGAAGAAAGATGATTACTCTTTAGACTCTAAAAGTGCAACTAGATCGGATATTATGAACTTGTTAGAATCTGCAGGTTTTTCTAAATCTAACCCATATTATATCGTTCCACAAGGTAGAATTACATCTTTGACAAATGCTAAAGATTCAGAACGTCTATCATTATTGAAAGAAGTTGCAGGTGCCAAAGTTTTTGAAAACAAGTTGAGAGAAAGTTTAAAAGAAATGACAAATACAAATAAGAAAAGAGAACAAATTGATGAAATGTTGAGATATATTGAAAGTCGGTTAGAAGATCTAGATATTGAAAAGAATGATTTAAAAGAATTTGAAAAATTAAACAACAAGAAGAAAATTTTAGAGTTCAATTTATATGACAGAGAACTTAATAGTTTAAATGAACAAGTTGATGCAGTTGAAAACGACTATGTTACATCCATTCAAGATACAAATGAATTGGTTGAAAAATTGAGTAGTAGAGAAACATTGGCTAAGAAGACAGAAACGCAAATTTCAAATTTGAAATCAAAAAAGCGACTAATAGAAATTGATCTCAATGAAAATGATCAAGAAATTCAAGAATTATTGTCCAAGATTGGTGAAACTAAAGCCCTTTTGAAAGAATCTGAATTAGGTGAGTCATTTGCACAATACGATGAATCAATTGAATCATTAGAAGCTCGTATCAAAGAAAAAGAATCACAATTAAACGAAATTTCACCTTCTTTAAAAAAAATCTCTAAAAAGGAAAGTAAAATGAAATCCGATTTAAGTGAGATTAAACTACGCCAAAGAACTATCCTTTCTAAGAGAGGTCGTTTCGAGCAATTCCCTGATAAGAGTGAGAGAGATGATTGGTTGAAAACTAAAATAGCTTCGATTTCAGAAACATTAAATACAAAACAAATTGAATTGAGTAAAGATAAACGTTTGAGGGATGAATACAATGCTAAACTTTTGGAAGTGTCCAATGAATTAACAGAGCTACGAAACTCTGAGCAAGATGATGATTTGACATCAGTTAATCAAAATGTTTCATCTTTAAAGTTACAATACAATACTTTAATTGACGAAAGAAAGAGACTTTGGAGAGAAGAATCAAAATTGCATAGTATAGCTCAAACTTATGAACAAGAGAAAGCTTCTTCAGAACAAAGAGTCAGCGAAACAATGGATAGATCCATGGCAGTTGGTTTAGAATCAGTTCAAAGAATTGCCAAAAAGCTTGGATTAAGCGGAGTTTATGGTACTTTAGGTGAGTTAATTGACGTCAGTGACAAGTATAAGACTGCCATTGAAGTTGTTGGTGGTAACTCTTTGTTTCACGTGGTTGTGGATACCGATAGGACTGCTTCCCTAATTATGGATGAGCTAATCAGAGAAAAATCAGGAAGAGTTACTTTCATGCCTTTGAATAGATTGAAGCCATCCCCAGTTACTTATCCTGAAGGAAATGATTCCGTTCCATTGATTAAAAAAATTGCTTTTGAAGAATATCTCACACCTGTTGTTCAACAAGTTTTCGGTAAAACTGTTGTGTGTATTTCTCTTGAAAGAGGCTACCAAATTGCAAAAGTTAGTAAATTGAATGCCATCACTTTAGATGGTGATAGATGTGACAGAAAGGGTGTTTTGACAGGTGGTTTCAGAGATCAAGGTAGATCAAGGGTTGATTCTTTGAAGTCGTTGACTAAGTGGAAGAATGAAATCTTTAAGCTTAACGAAAAAGCAACTGCTTTGAAAGATGAGATTACTACAAAAGATAGCGAAATTACCAAAATTAATGAACAGCTCAATGAAGCTAGAAAAGTGTTAGACATGAAATTCAGTGCAAAAGAAACTTTACTATCAACAAAATCAAGACTATCAAATGAGAAATCAAGATACGAACAAGAATTAAAATCTTTGACAGTTAGAATGGAATCTACTGAGTTATCCATAAACACCATTGTTAAGCAAGTTGAAGAATATACACAAGAATTAGAGACACCATTTTCCCAATCGTGTTTATCAGATGATGAACTCTCTATCCTTTCTGAATTAAGTTCAAGAATTCCATCACTAGAAAAAGATTATAGTGATATTGTTGAGTCATTGAATCAATTAGAATTAAGCTCTTCATCATTGGCATCTGAGCTAAACGAGAGTTTATATCCTAAATTGAGACAACTGAATTCAAAATCGAATACGACATCTGAAGAATCAAGCAATTTCAGATTGAAGGATGAACAAAGAAGACTGAAAAGATATCGGGAACTTAAATCCAAGTTGGATGAATCAAATGCGACATTCAATAACCAGATTGAAGAAATTGATGCTCAATTAGCCTCTGAAGATGAAAAATTGAAAAAAATCAACGCTTCTCAAACATCTACTTTAAGAAGGTTGGAATCTCACTCTAAGAATTCTGAAAAATCATTTGGTAAGAAAATATTACTAGTCAATAGAAGAGATGAAATAACTAAAAAAATCAGAGAATTGGGTGTTTTACCTGATGAGGCATTTACGACTATGAAGGATTTAAGTTCTGCTGAAATGTTGACGCAGTTGAATAATTCTAACGAGGAAATGAAGAAGTATAGTCATATTAATAAAAAGGCATTAGAGCAGTTTGTTAACTTCACTAAACAACGTGACTCTCTTGTTGATAGAAGAGTTGAACTAGATCAAGCTAAGGAATCTATTGAACGTTTGATTTCAGTTCTAGAAAAGAGAAAGAATGATGCAATAATAAGAACATTTAAGGAAGTTTCAGCTGGATTTAGTGAAGTCTTTGAAAAATTAGTCCCTGCAGGAACAGGTAAGTTAATTATTCAAAGACCAAATGGATCAAACAGCACATTTAGTCAAGTTCAAACCCAAGGAGGTTTAGAAGATAGTGATAGTGAATTGGATGATCAATCATCAGGGGAACAAAACACCGATACCGTTGAATCTTATGTAGGTATATCAATTTCTGTGTCATTCAATTCTAAAAAGAATGAACAGCAAAGAATTGAACAACTCTCTGGTGGCCAAAAGTCTTTGTGTGCTATTGCTTTAATTTTAGCAATTCAAAAATGTGATCCTGCACCATTCTATCTATTTGATGAAATTGATGCTAATTTAGATACTCAATATAGAAACTCTGTTTCTAAATTGATTAATGAGTTGTCTCAAGGTGCACAATTTATTTGTACAACATTCAGACCTGAGATGTTAAAGGTTTGTGACAAATACTTTGGTGTTATGTTCAATAACAAGGTTAGTACTGTCAGTGAAATTAATCAAGAAGATGCACTTGGTTTCATTGAGGGCCAACAGGCTCGTTAAGAATTGAAGCGCAATACAATTGCTTATTCAATGCTTGCTCTCTTATATACGTAGTATATAGTTGTACTTACAAGTATAAATTTGAACTGATAGTTCTTCGCGATCTTAATAAATAATAATTAGTATTTAATTACATAGATGGATTAAATATATATTAAAATAAGTAAGTATAAAGTTATAGCAATGACGTTTAAAGAAAAAAAATACGGTTTTAAATATGGAATGTAATAGATTAGGTAAAGAGATATAGAAAGAATGGCATGATCTTTGAATGTCTTGGGTAAAATTCAAATAATTATTTTTTTCTGGCGTCCTTCATTAAATCCATAAATCCATGGTTACGCTTTTTAGATTTCACCTTGGAAACAATTGATTTTGCTGTCTTTGCATTCAAGAACTTTGTAGAGCTTAAAGATGTTTCGTTATCACTTGAGTCGTTATCTGAATCATCTGAATCGTCATCTGAATCATCTGAGGCTTCTGAATCATCGGATTCGTCTGCATCGTTCATATCTTCGTCTGAAGACTCGTCTGAAGACTCATCTGAGGAACTATTAACCAAAGATGGTAAAATATTTGAGGTCTTTGGAGTTGACTTTTCCGAATTGGAGTCTCTGACGTCAGGTAATCCTCTTTCCATTAATTGAGAAAGTTTCGGTAATGTGGATAATGCTGCAGAAGATGATTTTGATGCATCCTTTGACTTATCTAATATACTTTGTGACTGGGATTGTGATCCAATTGGGGTTGATGGTCTTGTGTTATCCACTAAAGATGAATTACTGATTTTAGCTTCAGAAGATGGTGTGAGAGATGAAGACTTGCCTGTTGTTTCAAAAGTTGTGGTTGTTGTTGTAATGGATAAAGAAGCAAATGGTGATTTTATAATACTTGCTGGAGATGATCCAGACTTTTTCGTAGGGGTATCGTTACCAACCTTGATTTTATCTCTAGTGTTGGTCTTTGGGGTTTTCACAGCTCTTGGTCTTTTTGATGAATTTGCTTCTTCATCTTCGGAGTCATCTGAGTCTGAGTCTGAGTCGGAATCTGAATCTGAACCTGAGTCTGTTTCTGAGTTTGAGTCATTGTCCTGGTCAGCGTTGCGAGTAACTTTCCTTGAGAAAGCTCCAGCGAGAGGTCTCTCAGGAGTCGTAACTGGTAGCTTGGTTTCTTTGGTATCAGGGCTAGGTAATGTATTAGTAACAGTGGCTCTTCTTCTTCTGTCAGCTAAAATATTACTTGGGGCTAATTCTGCACTGATTTCATCTTTTCTGGCAGCATTGTTATCATTGTTAGATTTGGTACGCATCTTCTTCATACCGTTTTTCAAAAGACCTAGGATTTGATCTTTAGACATAGAATCATTACTCTTCTTATTAGAGTTGTCGTCTGATTTCGATGCTGTTTCCAAAGGCATGTTCTTGACTTCTGTAATATCACTTCCACTGGCATCAGATTGTGCTGTATTTGACATTCGAAGGATATTTGAACTTTCAGAAGATGTTGTATTTGATGTAGAAGCATCTGTTTCTTTGGTTTTGTCACCAGTAGCGTTGTTATCTTTAGATTCAAAAATAATTATACTGTCATTTGATTTATTAGTAGCAGCTTTTGAAGGTGTCTGAGTCTTATTTTTTGTAGTTGTTGATTTTTTTGTGTCAGGGGTATTTGTCTTTGAAGCCGGTTTTTTAGCTGTCGCGGAAGGAGTTTTACTTGGGGTATTTGTAGCATCTTTTGCTCTTGGGGTCTTATTTGTTGCAGTTTGAGGTTGTTTTTTTGTTTCAATTGTCTTTGGTGTAGAGACTGTACTCTTAGATTGTGTAACCTTTGAAGGAGTTCCATTTGCCTTTGTAGTTGTTGTTGAAGAGCTATTAACAATAGGTGACTTTGACTTAGAATATTGTTTTGTCGAAGGGGTGGCAGCAGATGGTGATGGTTGTCTGAAGGTTGATGCGTTATATGGAGCTGTATATGGTGTTGGTGAAGGAGCAGTTGGTGCATAAGGAGACTCTTCAGAAACGATATGTAAAGCTGTAGTAGTATATGGAACATTGACTGGCACAGGGGAGTATTGTGTACCGGTGAATGGAATACCACTTAATGCATGAACTGCTTGAGTATAAGCCACTGGACTAGGTAAAATACGATTATCACCAACATATGCTGGTGTGAAAACTTCAGCATTTTTCAAAGTTGCTGGTGTAAACTGATTAGGTGGGACTTGTGTTGTATTAAAACCACTTGGAGTTGGTGGAACATAGATGTTAGAAGGTAATGAAATGGCAGCTGGTGAGTTGATATTAAGAGATTGTGGATCATTCATGAGACCAATATTTAAAGTTTCGTCTATTTTCTCATCTAATAATAATGATTGAGAAGATGTGTTGTTTCTAGCAATTGCTTCAGCTTTTGTTGAAACGCTTGATCTAGGCTTTAAATCATCTCTCATAGTGGCAGATTGCTTTTTGAATTTTTGACCTTCTAAAAGTTTTCCTGATTTAGTTCTAGTTCTATTTGGATCAAATGCACTACCATTATCTTTTGTTTTAGGGGACTTTAACTTTTTACCTTGGCTATCATTATCTTGCTGTTGATCACCTTCAGACATAATGACATCTTGAATATCCTCGACATCATCCACATCATTATCATCATCGTCGTCGTCAACTTTGGAAAGATCAGGTTGAATATCGGATGTTAGCATTCCAGAGACAATTCTTTTAGGAGAACCTTTAGCTATTATTGGAGAAACAGCTTTCAAATTTCTAGCTTTCTTAGGTTCACGAATGACGGTATTGTTGGCTTCATAATCTTCAGGTGATGGTAGATTTTTGGACAGATCATTTGATGTTATTTCAACAATATTTGAAGAGACATCTGCATCTTCTAAAGATTTTGTATTTAATGGATATTTATTTCTGCTACGTTGAGATTGAGGGGTTGAATCGGTTGTTGTTGTTGCTGTTGTTGGAATTTTTCCCCAAATGGATGATGAATTTGCTGATGGACCAGGAGAATTGGAATTAGCATTATTATTTCTTCTAGATTTTTTAACAACGTTATTTAAATCGTTGGCTAATCTACGTTTACCATTACTATTGATACCAGTTGGATGCTTCAATGTGAATTCTTCTGATAAAATGACACGAACAATATTATTTGAGTCAAAAACCATTGAGACATCGTAATCTGGATCTAAATCCAGATGATCGATATCTTGAATCTTAGAAATAGTAATTGGTTCTTCATCTGGGTATAATCTTAAGAAACGTTCTTGAATTTCTAATGCAATATCTTGTAAAGTATTGGAAGATTTTGTAATATGTAAAAATTTCTTTATCGAATCTTGTTGCTCATTCACTTTTAATGGATAACCATAAATATATGGAGAAGGATATGCAGCCGGTGTAACAACGGATAAACCTCCAGTGATAGGAGTACTTGCACCATTTAATGAAGTATTTGCATAGTATGAGTTACTTTGTAATTGTTGCTTTGACTGTTGTTGCCCTTGCAAATTGACTTGTAACTGTTGTTGTTGTGATGGTTGTTGTTGTGGTTGTGGTGGTGGTGGTGGTGCCTGTTGTTGCTGTTGGGGTTGTCCTTGTTGTGAAAGACTTGGGGATGCAACTAAAGTGGCACTTGGTGGTATCAAGTGCACCTGTAGCTTAATCATTGATGAAAGGGGAAGTAATACTTTTTTAAATGAATATATATTTGACTTCTTATACAATCGAATGATATTATAATTTAATTAAACTACAAAGAATAATAAAACAAAAACAATGAAAACAAAAATGTTTCAAATTTTGATTGCATTATTTACGAACTAAAAAAAAAAAAAAAAAAGAAAAAAAATTTTCTGTACAAATTTTTTTTTTAATTTTTTTTTTTCAAATTTTTATGTTTACTATTTTTTTTTTTCTAACTGAAAAATTTCATTATATTAATACATAAAAGTTAATTCAAAGAGTTTTGTATTTTATTAGCTTCAATTTCATCATTGATACGATCAAGTATATCTCTAGTGTTTAAATTAGTAGTTTTTGTCCCATCTTTGTCATCGTCACCTGATGAATCGTCATTCTTGTAATCAAATCCATTATCAAAGATTATATCTTCATTAACAACCAGTTGTTCGTCATCATTTAAAGTATCATCATAACCCCAAATTGATATAGAACCATCTGAGCAACCACTGTAATATTTAACTTGGTTATCATTCCCGTAAATTATAGATGTCATTCTTTTATTTAGTAATGACTTTGAACTATTATTTGAATTATTTCCCTTATTTAACCTTGCTATCAATTTACCATCTAATAAACGATATATTAAAACTTCACCATTATCTGATGGAATCCATAAGTATTGTAATTCAGTTTCAACTATTGGACTTAAAGCCATTGTAATATGTTGTTGAGTCTTATTTCTAATTAATGGTCCAAAATTAATTGATTTATTTAATGGTTTATTAGATGTGGTTAAATCCCAAACTCTAACCTTCTCGTCATTCCCCAAAGTTATTAATTCTGTCCCCAATTCATTAAATAGAATGGAATTGATACCTCCGTTATGACCTTTGGGTATATTATTGTGAAATTGTAATTGGTTAATACTATTTTTATAATTGTTTGTTGTTAAATTATAATCCAATTTGAAAACACAACCTTCAGATCTTCTAATATCCCATCCGATACAGTATCCATCTTTACTACCACTAACAACTAGATTTGGATTGGTAGGAGACCAACAACAACTCAACATGTGTCCATAACCACCTTGTAATTTACCACCTCCACCTAAAGTATGAGAATCTGCTAAAGTTCTTAAATCAACTAGTCTTACACCTCCAACACCTCCATCTATACAACATGCAACTAGTGAATTCTCTCCATTCTCACCAAAGTCAAAATTTACCAACCTTGAACCAAGATTGAAAGAATATACTTCACTTGCAGTATTTGCATCAAATAATTTTAAAGTGAAATCAAATGAAGATGATAACCACATACCATTATCTGGCCACCATTTCAAATGAGTTATCCCATACTGATGCGCAGATTTAGGTGGGACCACACTGATGGGCTTATAATAACGTTGTTCAACTTCATCTTCATCTTCATCGTCTGCTTTAACATTTACACCATCGTTAATCTGTTGTAGATCCCATAATTTTATAGATGATTCACCTCCACCTGATAACAAATATCTATTTGTCCTTTTCTCTAATGAAAGTGTATTAACAGATCCAATATGGGTATGTTGTGGGAACTTTAAACCATTTAATAAGTTATCTAAATAGTCTAATTTACCATACTTTGATTCATTATATAATTTAACAAGATCTTGAGCTACTAATCTAGGATTGGAAATTGAATATTCAAATAACAATGGATGCATACTCTCAACATGATAAACCAACTAACTCCTCACAATCAACAACATTCATTCATTGATTCAATCATCAATTTGTCTTATCCGTTTAATGGCATTAATTTCGTGTCGTTTATAAATTTGATTACGTAATCAACAACAAAAAAATTCTTTGGGCAAAAAAAAAAAAAAAAAAAAAAAAAAATTTGAGAATTTTTCGAAATCTTTTGCGTGTTGTGTTTTTTGTGTAAACGTTTTTTAGTGGTAAAAGAGAGAGAGAGAAAGAAAAACGATCTTCCATTTAAATAGAATTTTGGTGTTTTATGTTTTATTTTCTTTTTGGTGTTTTAATTATCAATTGTAATCAATCAATCAATCAATTATTAACAGTACAATACAATGGATCAATATAAAGAAAAAGTGGATGTTGAATTTGCTAAATTTAAGAGAACGTATCAAAAGTATCTTGATGTTATAACACCACATGTAATTTCTAGATGGATAGCTACATTTGGTCTTATAGCATTATTTATGTTTAGAATTGTTTGGACTGAAGGTTGGTATATTGTTTGTTATACATGGGCGATTTATTTATTAAATATGTTTTTACAATTTTTAACACCAAAATTTGACCCATCATTAGAACAAGAATTTGAAAATGAATCAATTGAAGAAGGTACATCAAAGATGACTGAAGAAGATGATGAATTTAAACCTTTTATAAGAAGATTACCAGAATTTAGATTTTGGTTTAAAACTACAAATTCAACTTTAATTGCTATATTTTGTTCATCGTTTGTCATTTTTGATATTCCTGTCTTTTGGCCAATACTATTAATGTATTTCATTATTTTATTCGCATTAACAATGAGAAGACAGATTCAACATATGTTAAAGTATAGATATTTACCATTTGATTTTGGAAAGACTAAATATGCTGGTTCAAAATAGTTAGTGTAATAATAGGTTTTTGTTTGTCTCTCTCTCTCTAGTATAGGTGTTTTCCTGTTGTCTTATGTATCATATATTATTTTCTTCACTTTACTTTACTTTTTTTTTTTTTTTTCAAATATAACACTATAAATATATTAAGGGCATAATAAGGCATAAATTTTCATTTGTACAGGAAATATATATAATACTCGTAGATAATAAAAGGAAGTAGTATGGATAAAATTGTAATTGTTCTTCCTTTACCGGTTGTCAATAAGAAAAGTATAAATCCAAATATATCATCGATAAAACTACCGATTATTCTATAGTAATCCCAAATTTTCAATGGTTTCAAATACAGTTGATTTGATGATAAATGTGTGAATTTATCAATTAAGTAACCTTTGGGGTTTATGACAGATTCTGGTGGGTTATCTATAGGAACTTCAATTTTCAAATAAACAGGTATATGATCAGATATAGTCAAATCAGGCATTGAATTATATTCAATGATTTTAACTTTGGTTGTACTCTTAGATGAATCTTCTTGAGTTAAAAATTCCTCATCTTCGTAAGCATTGGTTGATTTATCGTACGATAAGTATAAAATTCTATCACACCAAGAAGGTATTCTTTTATAATTGTATAACTTTGTACCAACTTTAAACTTATAAGTTGGTTTGAAATTTATTTTTGCTTCATCAAACCCCCAAAAGACATGGTTCTTCTGTCTTGCAATATTCAATTCGTCATCTCTGTTAAAATTAAACTCGTTTTCATCGTCATTCTCTTCATCATTAACTTCACCTTCCTCAATCAGTTTATTAGTTGCTCTATAATTCAAATCACCCATAAAGAATGTATGACAATCCGGTTTGAGCAAACCCCAACCATCCGTAAATTTCAAGCCTTGGAAAATATTCAATAGATCTGAATTTCTTCTTTGTAAATATTTTAAACCTTCATTTGCATTCAAATGAGAAACAATAAACGTCAATTCAACTAAACTACTTCTGTTAACTTGGTAAGAAACTCTTAAACCTGTTGCACCTTTAGTATTGGTTAAGTAATAACCAACTGGTATATCAATTGACTTTAATACTTTTTTAAATTTTGAAGGAAATGGAGAAATTAAAATAATCCCAATCGATCCGAAGTGATTTATTGATATTGGTTTACAATCAATTGATAAATATTCAGTTAAACATCCCGTTATTAATTGAGATAATTTTATTAATTTCTTGTTAATTATATTTGCATCTGTACCATCCAATAAAGTTGAAAGTTCTTGAAACCCAAACACGAAAAATTCAGGTAATTTATCATTTGAATTTTTATAATTTTTTAATGATTTAACCAATTCATCGGTTAACTGTTGTTTAATTGGTGTTGCTTTCCCACAATTAAATGTAAATAAATATAAAGGAAGTTTATCTTCAGTCTCTGTAATAACCATTGTATAGTTTATAAAATGTATCACTTGGCATTAAAGATTGATAGAATAAGTATATATAAAAATAGCAATCCATGATAAAGGCAATTAAAAATAAAAATTGAAATTACGTATTTTGATCTATTTATTTATTTATTTATTTTTTGATCCCCCGATTTCCGAACTTTTTTGTTTTT
The DNA here is from genome assembly GCA_030567815.1 of Ogataea piceae. Taxonomy (NCBI): domain Eukaryota; kingdom Fungi; phylum Ascomycota; class Pichiomycetes; order Pichiales; family Pichiaceae; genus Ogataea; species Ogataea piceae. The sequence continues at coordinate 316,312 of JAJLSX010000004.1, read as the reverse complement.
TTTTACCCGATGTGGCGTATGTGGCAAAGTATTGGGTAGCACCTTTCAACTTTATCTTTTTTTACAAATTTATTAAAAAATATATATATTAGTTATTTATTAAGATTATATTAAATTAAGTTATTTATTGTTAAAACAAAGTATATTAAGGGTAAAATGGTGGGGGGAATTGATTGTAAATTAAATTAAACAATCATAAGGTATCTTCATTATTGTGGATTGATTCACCAGAAGTTGAAATTTCTTTTTCAGAAGCAACATCAGCAGTCTCATTTGAATTTTCACTTGATTGAGATAAATTCAAGTATTTATTCTTTGGAATAGCATCTGGTCTATAAAATCTTAAATCAACTCTACCAACCATATATATTAGATTAACAAAAGTTTCCAATAAACCCCATAAAATATACATAACAACAGGTTTTGTAATATTTGATTGAGTATCAACAGTTGTATCCAAGAATAAAGTAATACATCTGACTAGAGCACCAACAAAGACTAAGAATGAACTTAAAGCAACAATTAAAATTGACATGTTATGGTGTAATGAAAATTTAGCATCACCAGAATTTTCAAAATCATCCAATTGAGCAACTTCACTGCTATTATCTTCAAAAGTTTTCTTACCACCGCTAACAATAGTTCTCTTTGCATCAACAATTAAAGATTGATGTCTAGTAATAAATAAGTCTTCACCAACTTGAGCATCACCTTTATTGATAAAATAAGTTGGAGCAAAAGATTTAATCCAAAATGGTTGATAAACTAAAGCATTCTTATCCTTTGTTGAAGATGGGACAATATAAGCTGATAAAACTAAAACAATAGCCAATAATGAGTATAAAGTAATTAATAATGATGTAGCTTTAACAACATTACGGCACATATTATAGTGATCTCTACTTAAAAAGTACAAGTATGGAACAACACCAGCAACAACTGTCATAATAACAACACCAACAACAACTGTATATAAAGCCAACATTAGAAACCAGAAAATTTTATTGTTACCACCAACTGGGTGTTTCCAGGTGAAAATTCTTTGAGCCAAGACTAAATTAAAAGAAGCAATGAAAACTGTTGGTAAAATCAGTAAAATTTCTGAAGCGATACCAATATGTAATTTTAAGAGATCTTTAGCCCAAACAAGTCTCAATGCAAATCCAAGCCATCTTAATAAACAATAAAATGCAAATCCTAAAGATAATGGGAATTTATGGCCTCTAATCCAATTCAAACTGAAAATGCTTATATGACCAAAGAAGAAAATAATGAAAACTGCTAAAAATACAGCACTTGGTGCGACATCTTTACTAGTTGGATAATCACCAAATTGTGACTGTTGTAAACCTTCAACGTACTCAACTAAATATGCTGGAATTTGAGAATTTGATGAATATCCTAATAAACTCTTAGTCAATTCTAGTAACTTGGTGATACCAGTACCATCGGCAGCCTCATGGGTATAAGTCTTAATCAAAGCAGTAATTGCAGTAGACATTTTTAAAGTGATCAAGTAATAAAAGGGGGAGAAGGAATTAATTTAAAATAGTTGTGAAAAACGGAAAAAAAGAATATTTCAAATAGAGGAATCCTAATTTATTATATATATCTATGAAATTAATGAAAATTAGTTAGAAGAATGGAAATTTAAAAACCAAAACAAAAAACAAAAACAAAAACAAAGAAAAAAAAAATTTTTTATTGTTATTGTATAAGTTACAAAACTATGCATTATACAAAGGGCGGATTATTATATATATTTATATACATTCACACAAACAATGATATATATGAATAATTAATTAAATTATATTAAATAAACAGAATACATAATTTTTGCTCACCAATTTTTTTGCTGAGGAGTATTCAAGAGGGGTTAATATGTTTATAAAATTCATATATAACAACTTGATGAGTAAATTTAACTGTATGCAAACTGTGCAATGCAATACAAATTATATATATACAATAAATAATGGACAGTTTATTTTAAATAAATGTTTACTTGAATCCAACAATTTTACATTTACTTATATATATATATATATATATATAATTTAGATATATATATAATTATTTCATGTATATTTGTCTATTGTATAAAATTGTTGGGTTTTAAATAAGATTTTATATGGAGTTATGAAATTTTATATGGTAAAGTCGAAAGTTTTTTCATTTCTTTTTTTTTTCTTTGTGTACGTGTGTATTTTTTTTTTATAAATTGGGGAAGTGAACCCTTTCGTTCGGGGCATCGAATCAATCTGTCATGTCAACAGTACATATATATATAGCTAAAATTGCGTGCGTGAGTACGTACGTGAGTGCGTATGTGAGTATATACGTGTAAGTAATTACGTGCACACGTATAATTTTTACAAAATTATATGTATACCACGCACGGATCGAGGAGTTAATTTATTGTATATGGGGCTTCGTGCGAGGTGCGCGAGCCATGCGTAAGCCATGAATGTTGCTTATATATATATATTACGCACGCGCAATTTATTGCTAAGGGTTCAATTTAATTATATATAATTTGTACGTCGAGGAATTTATTTGAGAATTTAAGTATATACGAGAATATATATTTTTATACGAATTTTATACGAGTATCCATATGCTATATAATATATAATATACCATTTACTATACTATATAATATAGTATATACTATACAATATATAGTATACTATACAATACAATATAAAATGTATAGAATATATAGAGAATATAGAAATAGTATAATGTATATACACAGTAAACATAAAGCAATTAACACTTTATACTTAACCACAATATTTGTGTTTGTGTTTCTTACGTAATCAATTTTAAATAAATAAAAAAAAACAATGAGTGGGGGGAATTTAATAAAATGAGAACTTGAGAAGTGAGGGAAGGGTAAAGGGGAAGGGTAAAGGGGAAGGGGAAGTTTAATAAAAGTTTATATTAAAAGTTCTTTTTCTGTAGATTTTCCCCATTTATGTCTAAATTAAGTAAATTGAGGGGTTGACATGTGAATTTATAAATTTAAGTTATAAACCGTTAATTATAATGTAAATTATGGTGTAAATTGTATGTATGTTGTATGGTGTCCATTTATCCATTGCGTATCATGTGGGGAAGTGTAATTATATATATTTGTATTATTATCAATTAGTATGACGTTCTGCCAAGAGAGTAAAAATAATTAGCGCTTTAATTTAAAAAGCTATTTAACCGTTTTAGTAATGTATATGGCATATGATTATTCTTTATCCTTTAACGACAATATATTACAGTAATATTTACATATATTTGCTATGACAAGTACTAGTACAAATTTAGTCTTTAAAGGGTATGATCATGTGACTTTCTATGTAAGTTCAGCTAATATAGTTTCAAATTATTTTATTAAATATTTTGGGTTTCATCCATATTGTTATATGAATTTAGAGACTGGTTCAAGAACCAATTGTGCAGTTGTAATTAAGAATGGTAAAGTTGTCTTACAATTTATTAGTTCTTTAATACCTAATGATACTGAAATTTATAGTCATATTATTAAGCATGGTGATTCAGTTAAAGATGTTGCATTTCAAACTGATTTTGTTGAATCTATCTATGAGAATGCAGTTAGTAATGGTTCAATTGGATTGTTAAAACCAACTGTTTATAAAGATGATGGTGGTTTCATTATAATGGCTAAAGTTTCAGGTGTTGGGGATACAATTCATACTTTAATCGATAGAAGAAACTATAAGAATTTTTTACCCGGTTGTTATAAGATGAATGATTCAGTTGAGTACGATCATTCAATTCAAATGGATTGTATTGATCACTGCGTTCAAAATATAGATTGGTTTAAAGCAACTGAGGTTTGTGACTATTATAAGAAAATTTTCGGGTTTCATCAGTTTTGGTCGGTTGATGATAAACAAGTTTATACTAAATATTCTGCTTTAAAATCAATTGTGATGGCATCTTCAACTGAAGAGATTAAAATGCCAATTAATGAACCTGCTAAAGGTTTGAAGAAATCTCAAATTGAAGAATTTTTAGAATTTAATGATGGGCCTGGTGTTCAGCATATTGCATTAAGAGTTGATGATATCTTGGATACTATTAAATCGATGAAACAAAGAGGTGTTGAATTTATCAAAGTTCCTGATAGTTATTATGACAATTTACAAAAAAGAATTGATAATAATTTACATCCAATCTTCAAAGAACCTTTGGAAAAAATTAGAGAATCAGGTTTGTTGATCGATTTTGATGAAAATGGGTATCTGTTACAATTATTTACAAAACCTTTGTTTGATAGACCAACTATTTTTTTCGAAATTATTCAAAGATTCAATTTTGGAGGATTTGGTGCTGGTAACTTTAAAGGTTTGTTTGAAATTTTAGAAGTTGATCAAATGAATAGAGGTAATTTAACAAATCAAGATATTGTTAAAAGGGGTAGATCAATCTCTAAAAAGAGTATTTTTTATATGTAATTTTTAACTACACTACACATTAATATTTATACACAATACAATGTTTATACACTATATAATATCAGCCAGTAGCATTATGCCTACTTGTAACTTAGTACTTACTCTGTGCGCAATCAGATATCAGTCTCTGTGCACAACCAGATATCAGTTGTGGTCATAGTATAGTTTTAAGTTTAAACTTTAAATTTAAACTTTATAGTAATAGTACTGTATATATAGTATATACTATATACTCTATAGCGGTTACCAGTTATATCAGTCAATTGACAGGTCACATCTGCAAAAGTAGTCCTTCCATTACTGCATTATAAACTGTATAAGATATCTGATGATATATCATTATTCATCCCATGAAATTAGGAATAGTGTTGAATCACGTGCTCAACTACATGTGATTATATACTTAATATGGTACATTATATAATTTTGAAACAAAATCAGGAGGATCACGTGCTGAAAGTATAACTACATCTTTATACTAAGAAATTTCATTACGGCCGTGAGATGGCTGATTTTAGATATTAAAATGAAATTTTCATGAAATTAATATAAATATATGTATAGAGAGTAAATAAATAATAAAGAATTAGAAATATTAAAGTGTGGAGAATAAGAACTGAAGTTAAAAGAATGAGCTATATCATATATTTCAGGAAACTTACCAAGTTTGCATTTCTTCAAAGTAATCGACTCTGTTACCACTCACGTCTAAGTTTGATGAGATGGCTTTTCTAATATCATCGACTAAACTTGGATGAGCACAAGCACCAAATGCAACTGTACCATTAGATTCTCTAATTTCTTGTTCAATCAATTCAGGAACATTAATTCTACCTGATCTAAATTCAATGAAATCGAATGCTTTTTGTAAATCTTCTAAAGTACTAATTCCAGTCTTTTCAATGGATTTTTCTTCTTTTTCATTTGATGATGATCCATCTGATGAAGAACCTGATGTTAAATCGTAATCAACTTCAGAAACTGATGAAGATGTATTAGAAACATAAATTATTGGTCTACAATTTGTGCCTCTCAATTGAGTAATTTCATCTTTAAACCAGTTTAATGCACTATATTCTTTAATTGACCAGTATAACTTAACTTCAGTCTTACATTTTCTGGAAACCATGTCTAATGCATGTGAGAATAAACCTGAAACACCATTACCACCAGCAATTAAGACAGCTTTATCATAACGGTAGAATGGTGATTGTTCACCATATGGACCTTCAACGGTAACTTTAATATTGAAAACTCTTTTACCTTCTTTTTGAATCTTATCTTGAATAACTTTAGTAATACCACCTTTAACCTTGATGTAGAAATGAATGTGATCTAAATCTGTAACTGACTTACAAATGGTGAATGGATGTGATTGTAAGAATGTTCTTAATGTTAAAAAGTAAACAAATCCATGAGCACCTGGGTATGGTCTCCAGTAGCTCTTTGGATATGGAACAGATAATTTAATAGTACCTTCATTTTCTAAAACTTCACATCTAGCAGTTCTAATACCAAATAATGCAATTCTAGCTAGTCTAACAACTCTATCAAAAGCCCAAACTGCAGCGGAAGCATAATAATATTGGACATAATCTTGACTATCAGCGTGTTGCCATGCAGACCATAAGAATTGAACAATCAAGACAACGTGAATAGAGATGAATAATTCATAACTCCATCTTCTAAAAGAGTATGCAGCAAAACCTGCAGCTAAACACCCAGCAACTGTGGAAAGAATACCTTTTCTCATCCATCCAGTTAATAATCTTGATTCCCATTTACCACTCACTTTTGAATTAACTGTCATGGCAGCAGAATGAACAATAACTTGAATTAAGACTAATCTAGCAATTGATTTATGGAAACTGATAAATCTTGAATATTTCCATCTGGTGACCCATTGTAAGAAATTATTTCTACCTGGTAATAAGAATAATAGTGGTAACTGATAGGATAAAATGATACCTGATCTATCACCAATATATCTAGAAATAGCAGAAGTTCTTGTTGTGTAGACAAGATCGCCAGAATCAAAACAAAATCCAACGGCATTGGCTAAGATAGTAAAGACAAAGAATAAGAATAAGATGGTAGATTCAAATCTATCTGGTAAAATACCAAATGATCCAAATGATTCAATATGGTGCTTATTGAGTAAAGCTGGCATTGTAAGATATTGTCTAAATTTATTCACTAATTTATTATCAACAGCTCTTGATAAACCTGGGAAGACAACAACTGACCAATTAGCAATGGCACACACAAGCATTAATGCACCCCATGCTGCAAGAGAAGCAATACCTAAGTAATGAGACACATCGATATTATCGTATCTATGCTTATTTCCAATATAATAACCATGGAAATTCTTTTTTAACTTACCACCATAAACTGGGTAGTTGATGATCTTTGACTTGTTGAAACCAGTTGGTGGGTTAGTTAAATCAACAAGATAGTTACTAGCATTTTTATAAGCAGCTTCTAATTTCTTAGCACTCATGCTAACGTTGGCAGTTTTACAGTAGTCAATCATAATATCGTTAACATGATCAACATTATCAGTATTGTTATAAACACATGTGACCCAAGAACCTAACTCTGCAGCATTTTTACAAGCACACTTATATTTCTTACCGGCACTTGCACACCAGGTTGCAGTTTTTTCAAGACCGAACTTACAACCAATAACCTTATATTCATCGTCAGAGTGAACAACCCATTCGGAAGCTGAAGCAATATTTGCTAAAGCTATCACACTAGCAATTTGCAATGATGTGATCTTCATTTTATAAAATTTGTTTCAAATGGAAATAGACTCACTGAAATTCAAAGACACAGTAAAAGAAAAAAAGGAAAAACATGTCTAGAAGAAGCAAAAAAAGGAGAGTAGTAATAGGGAACATATAGCTATATATATATATAAGTCAATACTTGAAAATATAAATGCAATTTTTTTTCCCTTCATAAAACAGCATCCAATAAGGACGCAATGAAACAATGGTTCAGGCGCATAATTAGATATAATTGCAACTGATTGATCAGATAAAATTGATTATAATGAAGCATTACCCGGTAAACCTTTTCTAAGCCAATAAAATCAGGATAAAATGCTAGAATTTCCATTGTTTGAATTGAGCCTGGCCAAAAAAAAAAAAATTTTTAAAAGAAAAAGAAAAGTAGGCATCTATATAGATTCAAAAGATAATTTTTTTTTCACCTTTAAACTCAGGATCTGCACAATGAAATCTTTTCCGCGGCTTTAGAATTACGAGAATTAACCTTAAACATTTTCCATTTACTGTTAAAAAATCAATCAATTTATATGCTTTTAATTTTTTTTTGATTCACGGCCTTAAAAATATATATATTAAACAACTGTGGGTAATTTAATTTTGAAAAATAAATAGTCAATTCTAATAAAGTGTAGTTTCTTATAGATTCTTGAACCATTAAATACAATATACTATGTATATGATTCATATAGAAAAGATGATTCATTTACAAGTTTATAATAAAGAAAAAAACATTTATACTCCAAAGTAATTACACCTGATTATAGCATCACTATACGAGTATATCAGTTTAAAAAAAATTCTCAACGGAGATCTACTCTTAGGAGCAGTTCAATTAGATAAAAGCAAGTAAAAGACCCAGGCAAGTATTTACCATTTTAAAAATCACCCTATTATATCTCTATTATTATTTTACGTTTAGAAGAAAATGGGGTCAATAGTGATGCCCGCCTTTGGATCCCGTAATACTAATAAAGGCCAAATCAATTGCAGCGAATCAACTCGAGATGTGGTTAGAGTTCAGCTTTTATTTATTTTATAAAAAATTCAAAATACTAAATATGCATATTCTTAAGCCATCTATTTGTTTCAGTTATAAAATTTAAATTATATGCAAGTTACACTGACATTCACTATTTTCATCTGCTTTTAAAAATGAAGTTTTATTACTGTATTTTTATTGGATTGGTTTAATCTACAGCTAGTCATAAATCAGATATCTGGAATTACTAATACATCTAGTTTGTATCGCCAAGTATTCGTAAGAAAATAATAACGTATGCATTTATGATTTTATAGAAGGTTACTGTTGAGCCCTCAAAGTCTCTCTTGGCATGGTGTAATATCACTAACTAATTAATGCATATAAATTATAGTGAATATTGAAAAATACATGAAAAAAGAGTCTTAATTTTCAGGTTAGTATACTATGTACTATATATACGATGTACTATTACTATATTATATTAATATATATTTTAAATAGTATTTATTAATCGTTATGAGTCTTTAACTCAGTTCAAAACTAAGCTAGATAAAGCTAGATAATTATATAGGCTCTAGACTCTATAGAAGCGTGTGTACGTATATGTATACTAATTAGTACATTGAGAAAGCACAATTCTACCGGGTTTCTCACATGTACACATAAGATAAATTCCAAGGTATACAATAAATTTATTTAGCCCGGATACCGTGCCATGCACTACAAAATTTAATTGTAAATTTTCGAATTGTATTAATTTTTGGTTCCTCTACAAACAGGATTATTATCTTTTCCAATCACTAAGAAACCATATAACTTCATCTCCACTAAGCAAAATTTAATGTTTGAACTCTGACTTGTCGTAATAGAGTTATATATATAAAATATATATTGTTATATAATATATTATATTTAGTACGTATATGTCATATAATATTGAAATGCAAACATAGATAGTGTGAAAATATTGACTTATATGCCATACACAATTTCTACTTAAATTAGCAGTGCAGCTAATTTTTTTCAAATCCTGGAAAAAAAAAAATTATAATTAAACTTTCAGGATTCAGGGGAAGGCTATAGCTTAGTAACGTTCGCTCCTTCGTGCAAAAAGAAATTTTTATATTTAATATTTGTCCGATATGTCCCTCATAGCTGCTAAATAAAAATTTTCTTTTTCTTAGGCTGCTTCTTTTCTTTTTCTCAAATGATATATCGGTTTTAAAGATGTAAAGTATTTTAAGGTTTTATTGAATCTCAAGGAGATTTGAAGTATAAAATTTAAACTATTATTAAATATGCAGTTGTGTGTGAAATAATTATATTTCATTGGTTTATTTATAACTGAAAATTTTTGAAGTTGTTATATTTATTATTTAGTAGTAGTGTACTGATGTTATTTTAAATGTTTTTAATTTTTGGGATTTTTGGGATTTTTTGGATTTTTTGGGATTTTTGGTTTATTTACCGTCAATCCGGTTTAATTTTATAAATTTATATAATTGGATTGTCTCAGTTTAATTATAATTTTTTATAATTGGATTGTCTCAGTTCAAATATAATGTTACACGTGAAGATCATTAATTTTCATTCATTGTAACATGTGCACTGTGCATAAACATTAATTGTTTAGAGTAAAGTAGACCCTGTATAATTTTACCTTCTATCTATTTTTTTTCCTTGTAAATTGCATATATATAATATATTATATATATATATATATACCTGGCATTTGACAGGGTGCTCAATCCCTGTAGGATATATATTCCTTCAAGATAAGACTAGGGAAGAGAGGTATAGCGGCACAAAGGTATAAACTTAACCTATCTATAGTACTGTATGTACTATATGTATTATTTATTGCGTATATCATGTGATCTCTGTATGAGTTACGTTAACTTGAGGATCGTCACCAATTGATGCAGTTTATTAACATATAATTATATTTTTAGTATGATCTGTGAAAGATAAGATATATATGTATATTATGTATTATTTGTAAACATTTTACAAGTGACACATTTGAATTATTAATGATTATTAACATTATTAATATTATTTATATTATTTAATTTCTATTTATATAAAATAAAGGATTATTATTATGATTATGCAGCGACTTTCTTGTTACTTCCTAAGTATCTTTCTATTTGTTTCAGTAATCTATTACTGGGTTTGGTGTCATATGCTAAATTTTGGTTGTGTGCTCCTCCCATACTAGTACCACTGACTAATGAACCACCAAAAGCGTTTGATCTGTGCATGTTCGCTTGTGCTTTAACTTGAAACTGATAGTCAGGATCATTACTATATGAGTAATGCAAATTAGGTGATGATGCGACACTGGCATGATTGTATTGATAATTATAACTTCTTGGTGACTCAGCATCAGCAACGGTACTGGCCCCTTGTCTGGATGACATTAATGAATTTTGGAATGAAAATCTATCAGAGTCTGTTTCTAAAACTTCTTCTTCTTTTTCTTCTTTTTCTTCTTCTGTGGCATTTTCTCTTAATATGCTAGTCTCATCTAATTTACTAACTTCACCTTCATCTTTTGATCTACTACTGTGTAAAAAGCTATGCAAAGTTTTTCTACTACTATGGCGTGTATCTTTCAATTTAAGAGAGGATTTGTTGTCGATAATAATTGCGGGAGATTCGTTAAAACTGAAAATAGAGTCTCTCTTTGTTAAAGTCAGTGTTGGGGTTGGTGTTCCGGAAAATTCACTTGGACCGGCTGAATATTGTCTACGTTCAGGATAAGATGTAATAGTATCTGAGGCATATGGAGATCTGGTACTGAAAGTATTGTGTCTTGAGTTCTCTTGGCTTAATTTCATAGATGCATAGTGATGTAGCTCATTTAATTGAGGTGTAGCTGATTGAACATGGATCATTGGGATATCATCTCCACTATGGAATGATTCAACGGATGATATAGAAACTGGTGAGTCCAGGATACTATCGTTGTCACTGATATCATCTTCAAATCCAGAAGAAGAACTTGAGTCAGAACTTTGTAGAATAGTATCAAATATACTCTCTCTTTTTGTATGTTGATTTGATCTGAATGGAGGTAATGTTGGTAAACTTGAACCAGGAGCCTTTGTTATGTTTGTTGATTGTGTGAATTGTGGTCTGGTTAAATTAGATTCAACTTCAAGTTTGATTTGAATTCTATTACTAATAGCAGTCTTCAAATAATGAGACCAAAGTTCAGTCATTCTTTCAATTTCAGTAATGTTGTTAGGCTGTAATTGAGTTTCTTCGCTTATTATAGTAGTATCATAATCTTTCTTAGATGTAAGAGAGAGTGATCTAATTGAAGTAGGAATGATAAATGATTGACTTTTTGGAATATTCATCATAGTTGGCGTAGTATGTAAATCTCTTGTTGCCATCTTTAATGGAGTACTATCTTGTAAAATTGGATTTCCAATTACAATATTAGCCTTTTGTTCTGGTTGCTTATTTGATCCAAATTTGAAAAGTTTACGTTTGATTGATCTCCAACGTCTACTTGCTCTGTATTTCAAACTCTTCATTAATTTCAGAATATTAGATAACCAACCCACTTTTCTTCTTGTTGCGTTACTTCTCTTCAATGAAGACTTTTGGCTAATTATAGATTCAGAAGAAACTATATTTTTGACTGGAATTGTTGGCTCATTTAACTCTGTTGGATTATATGACTTGGCTGACTCGTTTAACATTAACTCTTCCTTTAACTCATTTAACTCGTTTGGCGTATCTGACTTGTTCAACTCGTTTAACTTCTCAGCGACTATTGTTCTTTTCTCGACAGTCACACTTCTATTAAGCCTGGAAATAGATCTTGATGCGACAGTTATCCTTCTCTTTAATGAATGAGCTCTTGATGGAGGTGTAAATGGTAAAATTGATGGAGATGAAGTTGTGGATTCATCTTTTGTATGCACCGTTGATATTGGATTTTCCATTAAGTCATTTATTTTTTGAACATCGGAAGAGCCTAAACTGTCTGCTTGGATTTCCCTTTCTTCTGTTGATCCCAATGAAGCGCTATCGTTGATCAATTCTGTTAATACTTGACTGCTTGTGCCGTGATTCTCGTTGTTACTGACACTCCAACTACCTAGAATTGATAGTCTTTTAGCATGATGTTCAAGAAGCTCACTCTTTGCGGTCATCATTGAGAGTCTTCTTAATATTTCTTTTTGTTTTTGGGTGTAAGGATTGTCATATATTGATGTAGACGTTGATGGCTGACTCTTGCGATGAGAATTTGTAACCTCATATGTTGATGAAGCTGTACTATCCATGTCATTGAATTCATCTATTTCTTCTTCTGCATCATACGCCGATGAACCAATACTATTGGTATCGTCTTCAAAACTGGATTGATCAAATTTAACTGCTTCTTTTCCTGATTTGATATGACTATGAACAACACCAAAACTAATGTCACTACTGAAATCGATAGGTAGCTTAGAAAGTTTTGCATCTTCTTCTCTTCCTCTATAGGATGTTGTATCACTATTTATTCTGGATTGTTGGTCACTATCAGAAGGATATTGGAAGTCCATTTGTGATCCACTAAAAGAGTTTGTATATGCTCTTTTCAATTGACTAGTCATTATTGGCGAAGCTAGATTTATCTATATATGTAAATAAATCTTGAAAAGTATTCAGTGTTTTATGTTAATGTTTGTATAATAGCAAAAAGAAAAATATTTGTTAAAGCAACATTCCATCAAAGAAATAAAACTTGAAACATAAACTTCTACGGAATGCAAGTATAGTTACTTGAATATATACTTTGATCTAAGTAGATCTGGTCGTATGGAAAAATATGTGGAGAAATACTTGTCATTAAAAGAAGGCTGGCTTTTAGCCTCATGAGATGGCTGGTATTACGTAATAAACCGTTTTTGTGATTATTTATTTATAAATTACTCGCGTTTCATATATACACAGCCTCAGATTTGAATAATGTGAAATTTAAAATTTTGAATCATGCGATGTAAATACTTAAAATACACTATCTAGTAATGTTTGTTTACATTATATGTCTATGGTTCATCCGACTATATATATTATATATATATATATGGGTGTGCATGTGTGTTGTTTTGTTGACATTTTTTTTTAATTGAAATTGATTGTTTTCTTTTTGAAAAGATGGCGTTTTTATTATGTGTGTGATCACTGCTATAGTCATGTAGTACAAAATATAAACCTAGTTTTAATGGCAATTTATTTTTACCAAATGTATAAGTAATCTTTATAAGTATTTTGTGGTTCCTAATTTAATTTAATGTCTATTCAAAATATCTAGGTTCGTCGAAAACATGGAATCTATGATCCCTCACACCATCACCGTAAAAGATATCAGGGAATCTTAAATCTGTATCAACTTCTGACTCTTCAACCCTACGTTGTGAGTATTCTTCGTCGTATTCACCAGTACCATCTGGTATAACAAATTTACCAACTTGCACTTCTGTGTCTGTAATTGTACCTCTACTTATTCTTGCATAACCTGTTCTCTTCAGCTTCTTGTACAAGATATATTCACACCATCTATCGTCATCGGTTGCATCGATATCATACATTCCAGTATCATCACTCACATATGTATTATAATTACCTTCTAATGGATTTGTCACCAAGTAACTTAATAAGACCATAGGTCTATCACTAGATCCCATGATTTCAGCAACTCCCAAACTTTGCAGTCTACGATCTTCAACATCTTCTTCTTGGCCTGAATGGAAAACAACAACATCTACAAGTTCACCGTAACAGTCTAGTGTTGCATGAATTGCAGGTGCTAATTCACCGACAGGAGAAGGTAGTAAATGGTGTGTAGATTTAACAATTGGGAACTTGGATAATAAAGCAGCACCCCATGTGTGTTTATTTGGACCTGGTCCAAAATCGGCATACATTCCAAGTTCTTCAGCTATTCTTTGAGTTAAATCACGGTTACCCATAATAATTCTCTCTGTATCTGATTCAAGTAAACCAACAACATCTAATTCTAAATCTTTGATTAAATCACGCATTCTATGTTCAGAAGCCCACATGTCATTATCTAAACCAAAATGAATGGTCCATATACCTGCAGTTAACAAACGAGATTCAGGGTGATAAGGTTGAGGTTTCTCAAATGGGAATCTATTAAAGGCAATGAAACAAGATAACAGGACAAAGAATATTAAGTAGTTAGTTATTTTTTTTAATGTGGAGATTAATTTTTTGGAAACTTGTTGAGATGCTTCTGATAGTTTATAATTGTAAATTAATGATGCTAAGAATAGCACAGAGATACCTAAGACAATGTCGGTTCTTTCTCTAAGAAGTGGTCCACCTGGAACAAAAGCATAAGCAACAACCCAAACGTGAGCCAATGTTAAAACGATATCAATGACAAAAGAAAATCCAAAAACTAAAGCAATATTATCAATTTTAGAAATATGGTGGAAACAAATTGGAACAATGTGACATAACCAGAAAACGTAAGCAAGACCACCGATATATCCAATCCAATCTTCAAACATATACAAAACAATAGCACCTAAGATACCAAAAGTTGTGACAGTTTTATAAGATTCAGACTTGTATAAACCAAAGTAAACACCAATACTCATGACAAACAAAGTGACAGCTCCGTAAGGAACTGGAATTGGTCCAGTAATTGGGTAACCACTCCAAGTCCATAAAATAATGGTTGAAGAATCTGTTAATAAGGCACTAATTGAGTAAATTAAAGATCCAAATCCTAATGAAGTGAAGAAAATAGAAGGTTTTTCAATGTCTCTTATTGATTTTTCTGATAATCCAGTCTTGGCCTTTGGTAATTTTGTTAAACAAGCAGCGACTAATCCAACAACTAAACCTAGAGCATTCCATCCACCGGTATCCTTATTCATAATTGGCCAGATAGGATTATTTGTCCAGAATGCAAATTTAGCAATTGATGATAAAATTAAACCTAAAGTGAAAGAAGATGCATAACTCTTGATAGCAAGTGGATCGTTTAAAGTACCTAAAGTCCAAATTTCAACACTTAAAGAAATTATGGCAAAAACAATACCAGTTGCAATGATCATTAATCTAGTGGCAGGTTCAGTAACAAGGTATGAACCAACACCAAATAAACAGGATAAGAATCTAGTAATTTGTGGTTTACTTGAAAAGAAATTTTTCAAACCAGGAATAAATAATAAAAATGGAGAAATTAAACTTATACAACATGCTTCATAACCTGAGATACCCATATGCCATAATGGGAAATACCAAATACATAAGAATAAAGATGAGTAAATAGACCAAAAGATAAAGGAGTTTATAGTATTGATAGCTAATTGAGCATAAGTACCATTAACTTCATTGGTAAATTTTGGTGATAATTTACTATCTGTTTCATAACTAGTTGATCTAGGTTCACTCAATTTTTTTTGAATCATTTGAATATTAAAATTAGCAGAGAAAAATTCATCGCTATTTGAAGAAGGCTTCAATTCAACAATTAAATCTTTAAAATCAATAATTGCCCATGCATCGAATCCAACATCTAAAAAGATTAAAGACCATTCAGCATAAGCGTAATAAGAATAGGCACCTTTAACATGATGAATCTTGTGTTGTAAAAATAAGTAAATCAAAGGGATTAACATAAAGAAGAAAGCTAGAGAAGTAAATTTTCTAAATCTTCTTATACTAGATCTTGGTGCAGTAAGTTTTGTAATTGCAAGATCCCAAGGAATTGTTAAAACGATATATAAGATCATGAAAACATCATGTGCATCATGATCATCTGTAGATGTAATATAAACCCATCCACCACATGTAAATGTTCTAATCAAACCTGATATTAATGCAACTTTTGGATAAATAGAATCTGGTCTATAAAGTCTTATATAGTTTAAAAAGATAAATAAAAATCTTGGACCTGCTGTTAATGCTATAATAACTTGGAAAAGTGATCTTTCAGGGTATCTATCACCAATTGCAGCTGAAACACTTGGGAACCATTCATCTGGATATCCATAGAATTCATTTTTGACAATCTTATGGTAGTGTAACCAACAACCAACTAGTAGAGCTGCTAAAAATGCTGTTAAAGCAAAAAAACTATGAACAATTGCAATTATTTGAGCATTGAATTTCAAAAGTGGCTTCTTAGCCAAAGTTGAAGTGTCTGACATGGAGAATGTATGTAAAGATAGAGTGAATCAAAGTTGGGACAGGTAAATTGATATAAGCAATCTAAACAAAAGTTAACCTGTACAATATCAACCCCACAGTATCAATTATATTTTTGCCGAAGATAAAATAAATCTATGAAGAACTAATTAAAACTTTTTGTAGATAAATTGCTAAAAAAAGGAGGAGTTTAAACAAAGATAATACAAAAAAAAAATTAATAAAAATAAACATGATATAGAATTGAAATGAAAACAAAAACAGAAAATTATTGATTTTCAATATATGCATCTTTACACATAAACCTAAAATTTTGCTCTTTTTTTTTTTTTTTGTGTTTTTACATCTTTGCACTATTTGTATCTTCAGTGCCTTTCATTGTATTTTTTTTATAAAAAAAATGAGGGGAAGTTGACATTTCCTTATTTTAATCTCTTTATAAATTACACGTTTGATAAGGAAATTGAATTAGCAAAGGATAGTTTAAGTTATAGATTGATATATTAATTTAAAAGGTTTATAATATAATGGGTGGTATGTACTTTAACATTTGACTTTTTCAAACACGATTAATAGTTAGATGTGTGTGTGTGGGGGAAGGAGAAGGAGAAGGAGATGGAAAAGGGGAATATTTTTTATACTAACACTTATTTAACTAGAAAATAAAGAATTTAAACATGCTCCAAATGTTTCATTTGATGAAATTGACTATAGAAATACAAAAGATTTAAAACTAGCACAAGAATCAATGATAAGAGAACAATTTATTAGAATTGAAGTACTTGCAGTTATTAGAAAAGCACTTGAAAATTGTTTTAAAGCAAGTGGACCAAATGCACTTGAAGATTGTAGGGATTTAGCTGATAAATATTTAGATTTATTCCCAACTTCAAGAGCACAAGGGTACCTTGGATACCAAAGAAATGATCCTTCTAAATAGGTATAATTGAAAATTTCATTATACGCACTACCTTATTATTTATTTATTTATTTATTTATTACCATAAACTTTATTTATTATCATATACTTTTAGTTAATCATTTATAAAGACTGTAAAACAAAATATATAATGTAAACAAACTTTATAAAGAAATAAAGAAAGAATATATGACTATAACACTATAATGCTATAATACTAATGGATAACTATGATCCTCTAAAAATATAAAATGTAAAACTAACTAAACCATATCACCAGATATAAAACTATCATATCATCCCTCATAGCTCATTATAAATTACGTATATATTACTCACATATACACAGTAATTATATATATATATACCACCTGATATAAAATTACGCATATCCCATCTTTACACCCTTATATATATATATATAAATAAATAAATATTTTATATTACTTAATCTCGGACTACAGTCTTCTCTTTATGTTGTCAGCGGCTACTATTAAAGTGTGATCATTTTAATATTATGTAATACTACATTATTATATATATATTTAAATACGTACGTACTTAGCTAACAATTATATACGGAGTAAGGTGATAATTTTTTGTTTTATTATAATATATGGATGAATCAGTGGATGATTATCTCATCCATGTTATGGGTATAATTACTCAAGTTTTTCCACCTTTTAGCAATTTTTATTTTTTTTTGTTTTTCAAATTTATATTTTAACTTTTTTTTCTTTCTGTTTTTATGTCAATTAATAGATTATTATCATTAACAAATATTATACAAAAGTAAGTAGTCAATTAGAATTAGAAATGAATTGGAATTGAAAATTGGGTGGTGGTACTATATTTTATTCGCGGACTTTTACTATCCCTTGCATTTTTACAATTTATCAAATGGGTCATTATCCCGGAGCTGCATGCAGATTTTCAATTTTTATCATGGGAGAGTGGGAGACAGAGAGAGAGGGAGACAGACTGCCAGTGTTTTTATACTTATAAATATATGTCTTTCTGTCCTCTTATATACTTTGTTCTCTTTACTTTTATCTTATGATTTTATTTTTTTTTGTGTTTTAATACTAACAATTGATATATATTTTTAGAATGTCTTTATCAAGTAAATTATCCGTCAAGGATTTGAACGTTTCAAACAAGAGAGTCTTCATCAGAGTTGACTTCAATGTCCCATTAGATGGTGATAAAATCACCAACAATCAAAGAATTGTTGCTGCTTTACCAACTATTCAATACGTTTTAGAACAAAAGCCAAAGGCTGTTGTTTTAGCATCACATTTAGGTAGACCAAATGGTGAAGTTAACTTAAAGTATACTTTAAAGCCAGTTGCAGCTGAATTAGAATCATTATTAGGTCAAAAAGTTATCTTTTTAAGTGATTGTGTTGGTTCAGAAGTTGAAGCTGCTGTTAACTCTGCACCAGCTGGTTCAGTTATCTTGTTAGAAAACTTAAGATTCCACATTGAAGAAGAAGGTTCAAAGAAGACTTCTGAAGGTAAAGTTAAAGCTTCTAAAGAAGATGTTGAAAAATTCAGAAAACAATTAACTGCTTTAGCTGATGTTTACGTTAACGATGCTTTCGGTACTGCTCACAGAGCTCACTCATCAATGGTTGGTTTTGAATTAGAAGAAAGAGCTGCCGGTTTCTTAATGGCTAAAGAATTAGAATATTTCGCTAAAGCTTTAGAAAACCCAGTTAGACCATTCTTAGCTATCTTAGGTGGTGCTAAAGTTTCCGATAAGATTCAATTAATTGATAACTTGTTAGATAAGGTTGATTTATTAATTATTGGTGGTGGTATGGCTTTCACTTTCAACAAGATTATGTACGATGCTAAGATTGGTGAATCATTATATGATGAAGCCGGTGCTAAGATTGTTCCACAATTAGTTGAAAAGGCTAAAAAGAATGGTGTTAAAATTGTTTTACCAGTTGATTTCGTTACTGCTGATTCATTCTCTCCAGATGCAAAGACTGGTTATGCCACTTTAGAAGAAGGTATCCCAGATAAATGGCAAGGTTTAGATGCCGGTGAAAAGAGTATTGCTTTATTCACTGAAACTATTGCACAAGCAAAGACCATTATCTGGAATGGTCCACCAGGTGTTTTCGAATTTGAAAAATTCGCTACTGGTACTAAATCTTTATTAGATGCTGCTGTTAAATCCGCTCAATCTGGTAACACTGTTATTATTGGTGGTGGTGATACCGCTACCGTTGCTAAGAAATTCGGTGGTGCTGATAAATTATCACATGTTTCAACTGGTGGTGGTGCTTCCCTTGAATTATTAGAAGGTAAAGAATTACCAGGTGTTACTGCTTTAAAGAACAAGGATTAAATACATTTAGTTGTACCCCCTTTATAGTATATCCAGATTATTTAAATGGAAAAAAAAATAGAAAAATTTACAGGTTTTATTTTGTTAATCGAATGACTTTGTATATCGTAGTAATTCATGTATATTTTGTATTTATAGCAAGGCTGTGAAAGATATATATTTTTCAGGTTTAGCGAAAATATTTTTTAGGGAAAATTTTATATGTAAGAAGATTAGATTGATTTGTTTACCTTTTTTTTAAAAAAGTAAACTAACTAAATTATATAAACAGTTCCTAACTCTTTGACTAGACACTATTCTTGTATTCAATATATTCCTCATTTGATAATGAACAAAGATAAACGTATTCCATTGAAAGAAATAACAGGACAATTTACAAAAAATCAAAAGCAAAATTCAATATTCGCTAAGGCCCTTTTCAATGTTACTGCAGATAGACCACAAACGGGGAAATCCAATTCCAAATTATTGGCTAGTATAACAAACTCATATATATCTCCATCTAGTGTAACTACAGGTTTAGTCCACAAAAATGGTCGTTCGTTTGGTATACCATCAAAAATTACAAAATTTAATACGAAGAAAAATCAAAATAAGACAGTCAGTGAGCTTCTAAACTGTCTACAATCTGCTTCTTCCAATGCCTCAACTGCTGTTGTGTCTTCATTCCCCAAATTTTCAAATTCAGATGATATTAAGGAAACAGCGACGATAATCTCAACAGAGCACAAGAAGGTATCAGAGAATTTGATAACTGGACCTCTAACTAGTCAATTATATGATCATATAACTGGTATACACTCTTTTTACTCCGTTGTCAATTATATGGATCCAATAAGCACTCTTCCTTTACCATGTTCTGAAATATCCAAGGTACAGAAATTTAGTGACTCGTTGGTGATGATTTGGTTAAAAGATTCAGAGATATCAAATGAAACCAAGAATAATGGGGTCTTGGTGGCATTCTTTAAAAACTTCCACAAATCACACGGATCAGATATACTTTCAATCGGTGATTCTATTTGCCTTGGTGATGATTACTACGAGGTCAAATACAATGATGTTTTTGTGAAATGTTATTACAGGTGGTTTAAAATCATCTAGTTTCAAGCACCATTTTTTGAGATTAGTACTATTATGTTGTATGTACAGGTATATATTATATAATTTATATATATATATTGAGAATCGGCTTTACAGTTAGTTGATTTGAATTCTGATTTCATCGTAGGTTTGATTTTTTGGGTCACATTCTTTTAGCAAAGATTTAACTTCTTTTTTGTATTCCTTGACCTCAAACTCTTCTGACATCATTAAAAGTGGTAAATAAGAATCGAGGAATTGTTTAGAGTTTTTAGCACCACCTTTAATGGCAAGCATTTTAAGTAATGTAACTGCTGGTTGAATATTTTCGCGCTTCATTGAAGATTCAACAACTTCGGTAACAAACTTCCAATTGTCACGGTTGAAAAAAATTGACAAGAAAACGGTATCAAGTTTTGATAAAAAGGTTATAGTTTCATAAGACTCAGTAGTCATATATAACTTTCTTCTTAAATCATATAATTTATAAACAATTTGAGAGTTCATCAATGGTAAAAATTCATTTGTATCTTTATTGAAATTTGAAAGGTTGTCCAATTTCATAAATAAATCGTTATCTATTTGGGAACCAGTCACCACAAGTAAAGGTAAAAGTTTTTCAAAATCAGCCTGAGTGATAACAGGGTTGAAAAGACGTAGAGCTTTACGTATATATATGTATCTTTCAGTAAATATAGTTTCCACTTTGGAGTCACTGTTTGAATTGTTGACTTCTGGAGATTGTAAAACTAATTCAAAGTATGGGTATAAGTCATTCGCAATATCGAGGGGTAATCCATTTGCTTGCATCTCTTTAAAATGTTGCTCTATTTTACTTAGTGGGTATTGTGCAGGATCAGTCATGTGTAATTTCTTTAGTAATTCAAACTTGTTGGAGTAATTATCCCTGGTTAGCATATGAGGGTCAAATTCAGTTAATCCATCTGCTGTTATAGTTGAATATTTCGATATTTGATTTAATTGTCTTAGTGTTGTACTAATGTGTGGCCTATTAAGAGAACTGTAATATCTAATACCTTGGAAAATATCGTCTGATGCCTTCTCTTGAGTTTTTTGAACATACAAGCTTTTGTCTTCTGCCCAAAGTGCTTCTAAATTCAAATCTTCTCTTCTTTCAGCAGTTAAAAAATGAACATAAACGTCATCAGTTTTACAGTCCATCATAACCCATGTATTGGCAGCTGCTCCATAATCTTTGTTTGCATATGCTGGTCCTTTTTTACCCTTCTTAACTAATCTTCTTTGATAAGTGGCTAGTTGACCAGTTGTCAATAAACCTTCTGCGGTAGGTATAGTCTTTAAAGTATGTTTAATGAAAAATTTTAGTTCGGTTGTAGCTTTTTGTAAATGTTTAGTAGATTTTCCTGTTCCAATAATCATAAAATCAGAAATCTCACCAGCTCCTTCATTGACATCTTTATTTGCTGCGTTTCTCAAGTCAAAAACTTTAATATCTGTGATACCTAACTTAGTGGCAATAAACTCTAAAATGTGTTTTAAAGAAACTGGACTATCGCTAGGTATTTCAGGGATTTCAGCTTGCTTTAAAGGAGAAGTTAAAGATGGTGATTCTTCAGCTCTCATATACCATGGTAACTCATCTTCCTGGTTAGTGGCGACTTCGGTCTCTTTTTGTTCTAATGAAACTGTACTAGCGTTAAAATTTCTTGAGATAGTAAGTTGAGACCTTAGTGTATTGACCGATAAAATAGATAACTGAGATCTAGATAGACAACGCTTACAAGTGTTTCTTAAATTAATCATATTAATAATGTTGCAACTTAAAAGATATTCCAGCGATATTGTTGCAACCTTTTGAATCTAATCCTAATGATATAAAATATTTCAACATGAACACAAATATAATTATGATTTAGTTATACTGGCCAAACGATACTACACACAAATTTTGAGAATTTTTCGTGAAAAAAAAAAATTATTTATCCATGCGGTAGTGCACTGTTGCTGAAATATTTAGGTTTTAAAAATTAATTTTTGATTAACTCAGCAGGTCAATCAAGATCTTAAATTACATAATAAATTATATAACGCTAAAAAACAAGTAAGACATTAAATTCAAGTGTTACGTAGACATATAAATTCCTCAACAAAATTTAGTGTATTATCTCATTGAATTTTGAGTCACGAGATCAAGATCATAAGCCTTTGTTTACATTTTTGAGTTTTTTTAATACAACAGATATTTTGTTGTATATATCTTGGATTTGGAATTTGGAATCTGGATTTTGGAATTTTGGACCTTTAGTACATACTCAGAATCAAATTGTGGGCCAAGATAATGGGATTTCAAAGCTTGACTAATAGATATGGTCCATTGAATCAAAGATATTAGAAGTTGGAATTTGGTAGCTGGCAGCCTGGCACACTGCACTTGTCAAGTTGTCAGTTGTCAGTGGTCAGTGGTCAGTGGTCACTTGCAAGTTGTAAGTCGTAAGTCGTATCATTTTTATTACGTCTAACTTGTCTTTTAGCTTTTGAGTTTTAACAGCAAACCAGTTCTCTAAATCCTATGAGCATTGAGCATATAGTTTCTCAAATATATGAAATTATAATTTATGAATTCAGAATCATAATGATGACTCTGTAATATGTATCATGTATGCCGTTTGTTTTTAACTTTCTATAACTATTAACAAACTATTAAGTAGAGGTTCGAAATTATATAGTTAAAGAACCAGACTTTTAATCTTCAAACTATATAGACCTAACAAAAGATGTTGTTTTTTTTTTTTTTTTTTTTTTTTGAACTTGATTTTTAGATTTTTAGATTTTATTAAAATTTAAATATAGTTGAAATTAAAAATATTAATAATTTAAATTTATAAAGTTAAAATATTCAGTACTTATCTATTTCATTATAAGCTTCGAGTAGAAAGTTAAAAGTTGAAAGTAATCAAGATACCTGTTTTCAACCTTTCTTTGTTGGAATTACAACTACGGATTAATCATGGATTCATGATGATTCAATGATTCTGAAATTTCATACTATAAGTCTATAAACTATGATCGGATTATAATGTGATATATTTATAAAGGACCATTGTCCAGTTTCTGATGAGACATGAAATATCTTTTGCACCTACTGACCCAAACTTAAAAGTTCAAACAAGGGTCAATGATGTATCATTTTATCATTTATGTATATGCTTAATATACTTATAGTCTATAGACTCATAGAGTCATCAAAATTTTTAATTATAAATTTATACGCGCCGTGGCTCGTATGTGTACACAAGCTAGCAGGGCTGGGTCAACTGGCAATTTTCTGGGGCAAAATCTCTTTCAGAAGTGCGTGCTATAATTATTAATAAATACCAGGCTACACCGTGTGGGTAAAAGAACACTGTAACACAATTCTAAATCACGCCTGACAGCGCCTCTGACTCCTGAATGCGCGCGCCAAGCATATAAAAGTTTAGTGCGACACAGCTGAATAAAAATTTAAGTTTCACTGTTTCGTAGATCTCTGAGCCAAATAGCGATTATAATATAACATATTACAAGTGTTAGCGATCATACTTTAGAGTTTAAATGGGTATTGACCAAACTACTCAACTGAATATACAGTCATATATATATAAAGGGATGAATACGAATATTATAATATAAATTCACCTTGAAATTTCTGGTATGAACTAAAAACTTATACAGATAATAATATACAGTAGCAAATATTTTAAACATCCGTGTGCCTGCGTAATCGTAATATATGTAACTATAATATACACAATATACCACGGACCCCTTCCTGACACAGAGAACTCATAAAAAATTTCATGTACCGTCTTTTCGGCATTTCAAATTTTTTATAATTTTCATTATGATTTTCAGCTGAAGATCTAGCTGTAGATTAAAATAATTATCAGCATATTGGATCACAGTGTACGTATAAATCTTTACAGAGTATATTAGTATTTAATATCTAATATACATATAGTTCAAAATAAGGGGTCTAGTCATCCAAGTAAGTGCTAGGGAAATCCATTTTTTTCTACAGGGGTACTGTATAGCAAAGCGAAGGGATACGATTCAGATCAAGCATAATATCCTTTATTTTTTGAAGATAGGTTATAGTATTGAGCTTTGTTCTTTGACTATAGTATCAACATTGAAACTTATTTTCAAGAAGATCTGGACGGGTATTCTTATCTAAATATTCCATATTACAAGGAACACAGAAACATTCCTTATCAAATAAAAAAAAAATAAAAAATCGCAAAGCCTTGCTTCTACCATATATGACAATTTGAAGATACTTATTTTTTTATTTTATTTTTTTCAGACAAAGGAAGAAAAAAATGTCCCCTTTTACCTCCACAACATTATCATTGACACTCTGTTTTATCCCACTGATTTGTCTCATAATATTTCAAGAGAATGCATTATCCAAACTACAGATAAATAATATTTTAAACTTGAAACAGGAAACCGAATTATCTGAGACCACCAATGCAATCAATGTAAGTGATATCTATCAACGACAAGATGATTCAAACCTGGAGGAAATATCCATAAATCACACTTCTTATTTAAAAACAAATTCCACTCTTTATACTTTGTGTAGAAATAGTGATTTGTATGACATGTTAGAAACAATTCAAAATTATGAAGATAGATTTAATCAGAAATTTCACTATGACTGGGTTTTTTTAAACGATGAACCATTCACGCCTGAATTTATAAAGCTAGTCTCAAACTCTGTTTCAGGGTCCGCCAAATTTGGTCTGATTCCTAATGAACATTGGAGTTTTCCAGACTCACTAGATCAAGAACAAATGAAATCCAAAATAGATGATATGTTGAATGACCAAGAAGGAGTTGTTCCATATGCTGGATCTATTTCTTATAGACACATGTGCCGTTTTGAATCTGGGTTTTTCTACAGACATGAATTGTTACTAAACTATGATTATTTTTGGAGAGTTGAGCCTGGCGTCAAACTGTATTGTGACATAAATTATGACGTATTTGACCATATGATTCAGAACGATTATAAGTATGGATTCACAATAAGTACAATTGAATATCCGAAAACTATACCCGGTTTGTTTCAAGATGTACAAGGGTATCTATCCGAAACAGATCAATTACAACTACTCGATACCTCAAATAATAGCACAAACTACGCCAAATTTATCTACGATGAAACAAAGACAGACTACAATCTGTGTCATTTTTGGACTAATTTTGAAATTGGAGACTTGAATGTATTTAGATCTGCTGCATACACCGAGTTCTTCGAATACTTAGATAAGAGAAACGGATTCTTTTACGAAAGATGGGGAGACGCCCCAATAAGGTCCATAATATTGTCTCTGATCTTACAAAAGGGGCAAGTCACTAGATTCGCAGATATTGGATATACTCATGAACCATACACACAGTGTCCTTTAGATGAAAAATCAAGACTTGAAAACAAATGCTCATGTAACCCCGATCATGATTTTACTGGACTACTATACAGTTGCTCTTGGTATTTCGATAGAATACAAAACGAAATTCTTGAAGAGCTTAAACAGAACGACTCCCAAATGAGCCAGTCAGTTAACTGACGATTTTGTTTACAATTATTTTTCTTTTGCATGTGAAACAAAACTCTTTATGAGAAGCCTGTATTGTTTCACACAATTTTACATTTGGAAAGAGCGTTCATTCCAAACCTTGCATGATACATAGTTTTTTTACATACATAACTATATATAATATATTACAAAATAATAAATCCAATCATTATAAATCTTAAAGTATAAAGTATCTTTGTTCGTATTCATTAACCAACCAATCCATCCCTTCTTGCAAATTTTCACCGGTGTATGCACTAATGCAACATATCTCACAGTTATGGTTAGATATCTCGCTCAACTTCAAAACGTCTGAAATTTGTTTCTTCAATTCTTCTTGATCACCTTCATAAATATCAATTTTATTTATCAGTATTAGTAAACCACACCCAACAAGTCTATCTTCAGCCAAAACCTTTCTAAATTCTTCAAAGTTTTCTTCCAATCTAAACAGTGAACTTGAGTCAATGACCCAGACTAAGAAATCTGTTTTCTCGAAATAATTGAACCAGAAAGCTCGTAAAGTTGTCTGCCCTCCTATATCCCAAATATTCAAATTAAACTTGTCTTTATAAGATACCGTCTCAATATTGAATCCCATTGTAGGGGATGTCTCTGTCGGATCTTGATTTAATAGTTGTTTGACTATTGTGGTCTTGCCTGAGTTATCTAAACCTAGCATTAGAATTCGTATCTCCTTTTCTTTTAGCTTTTGCTTCCTTATTATAGACAATAGACCCATTTCGGTAGTTTTATAAGTTTATTTCGATTATAGTCCGTGTCTATTGATACCTTTTACAACACCATTAAGTCCAGCATCACACTAATCAATTATAAAGTTCTCGAAATGTAAATAAATAGATAAAAAAATAGAAAATCTTACGCACGCGTTCGTGTGGAGAGAAAAGCTGTAAATTTTTCAATTTTTGCCATTCACACGGGTTTTAATACAAAGGTCTTCAAATTGATTGCTATACTTTGATCTATATAGACCTCAGTATTTTGATATAATCAACCTTTGAAGGCAGATATAGATAAGAACTTTTTTTAAAGGAATGAAAATTCATATTCAATAATTAGTATAAAAATTATTTGATTCGCTAGATGATTGTAATACTGAACAACGAAATACATTGATCCTCAAGCTGTATTTTCTGATACATATAATATTCACAAAATGACACCTAAAGCTTTAGGAAAAGGTCTTAAAAGGAAAGCGTCAACCCATCAAATACACAAACAACCATCTATACTTCAGTTCTGTAAGCCTGGAAGTTATAAACAAAACAAGGAACCAGATATTATAATACTTGATTCAGATGACGAATGCTATTACGAAAAAGATAAGAGTAACGAGACAACAAGCACTCAGTTGATAGTACAGACTATAGAAAAGGTAGAATCAGAAACATCAGAGCTTTTAATGCTTCAGGACAAGTCTGCTAACGTTCAAGACGAAATACCGGCTAAAGATCCCCAAACGAATCTCAAATCAGAAATAGAATTACCTCTAAGCACCGATATGAAAAAATCTGATACTAAGGTTGAGGACGAAGACACTATACAGTGTCCGATATGTGAAATATCGTTAAGTAACCTTGTTTTAGAGGATAGAACCTCACATGTTAATCAATGCCTGACCATACCTAGTAGTGCACCCGTTGGCCCGCCTACAGCTTCTTCTTCTTCTTCTACTAATAATATTACTACTACTACTGCTACTACTACCACCGCCACACCTATTAAAACATCAACGATATCATACGTATATACCTCACAGAAAGATCCATCAAATCCGACCTCTCCAAAGAAAAAGAAAATCACGATAACGAAACCAGACTCAAAAGAGACAAAACCAAAAAGAGTGAAACCTTCAATACCTAAACATAAGATTTTAACGTTTGAGAATCATTCTATCGCAGTTGATGCATTTTGTTATGCTCCACACGAAGACATATCCATCTATTTACTAACCCATTTCCATGCCGATCACTACATGGGACTGACTAAGAATTGGAAAAATGGTAAAACTATAATTGTTACCGGTGTTACCTATAACTTGATGAGATTAAAATTCAACGTTGACCCCCAACTAATGTTAGTTGTTGATATTGGACAATCAATGGAAATACCAGATACAGACTTAACTGTAAGTTGTATAGATGCAAATCACTGTCCTGGAAGTGGTATATTCGTAATAAAATCAAAAGGGGGTAAAAACTATTTACACTGTGGTGATTTTAGAATCAATAAAATAATGATTGAAAAACTATCCCATTTTGGTAAATTTGATAAGATATATCTTGATACTACATATTTGAATCCATTGTACAGTTTCCCAAAACAAGAAATTGTAATTGATCAACTTTGTAAATTTATCAAAGAAAAATCTCAAACTTATAAGACTACACAGAGTAGAGTTATAGATTTTTTCACCAGGAACAAACAACAACAAACTGATTTATCTATTAATCCTTATGAATTTTTAATATGTATAGGTACATATGTCATTGGTAAGGAAAGATTAGCAGTTAAACTTGCTGAAAGATTAAATAGCAAAATATACTGTAATGATACCAAACTACAGGTTATTGAACAACTTGAATGGCCACAACTATTAGATTTGGTTGATAAGAATGCACCTGCATTTTGTCAAGTTCATTTAATTCCATTGAGATCTTTAAATAAGGATAGTTTAATTGAATATTTGAAAATGTACTCCAGAAATTTCAAGGCTATTATAGGTATAAGTCCAACAGGATGGTCAAATAAATATGGTAAACCAATTGAAGATTTGAATGATATAGTTCCAGCAATGACTGAAACTCAAGTTTACGAGAATATAGCTAGACAATTTAATAGATTTCAGAGTCAAGATTTTTTATACAAAATTATAAATTTACCGTATAGTGAACATTCATCTTTTAGAGAATTATTCTATTTTGTTAACCTACTAGAGTGGGATGAAATAATCCCAACTGTCAATATGAATCAAAATGAAGAAAATTTTAAATGGCTCAACAGATTCAACGAGTTCAGAGGATTATCACTAGATACTTTTTAATAATATAGTATATACTTATTATCGTAGTAATTACTAAGTAAACCTGCTTTAAAAGAAGAAACACCTAAAACCATGAAAAGTGAAAACGATCATTACATAACAAATTAAGTAATTATACTATAAAATGTATTGATCGAGATCATAGAAGCCAAAAGAACAAAAAAAATACGAAAACAAATTGTGATACACTACCAAAATTCTAAATAAATTACATAATCTTTATTTTTTTTAAAAACACACATATATGTAATATGTATGTATGTATGTAATAGATGATCGTACACAAAATGGAAAATAGCAGAAGTTTACAAGAAACTCCCTTGGGTGCAGAGCAACCATGACGGGCTCTATTTTAGAATATTTTAACTTATTGCCCGGGGGTTGGTGGAATTGTTATAAAAATTTTATGCATTAAAACCTATATACATTACGTAATACATATAAAATTTATTAATTAAATTTTCTTTGTTTTTTTTGGAATTTTTTTTCTTTTTTTTTTTTTTCCTTTTTTTTTTTTTTTTTTTTTTTTTTTTTTTTTTTTTTTTTTTTTTTTTTTTTTGTTAAGGCAAATTTTGTATGGTGAGAAGGAAAAGGTTTCTTATTGTTTTTGTTTTGTTTGTTTCGTTTGCAATTTTTCTTGATTTAATATACATATAGGTTTATATATATATATTTACTTGATATAATTATATAATTATAATAACATCATCATAAGTTATTTGATTTGATTTTATTTTTAAATTCTATTTGACTTTTTTTTATATACACAGTTGTTTGATTTTACTTAGTTTGTATAAATCACAATCTTTTTTCCCCTTACATACTTGAGATTTCATTTCGTGATTGGAATTCTTTGCCCCCTTTTTTTTTCAAAATTTTTACTTGACAAACAGTTCTCTACTTTATTTTCAAATCAAGAATAATATACAATATAATTCCACAAGAGAATATTAAAATTTTTTTTTTAAAAAAAGAACAAAAACACAAAGCATCAAAGTAGATCCTATATCGTATACTACAGAAATAATAATAATAATAATAATATATTTAAATATATTTTATTAACAATACAAGACATCCATTATACACCTTCTGTGTCTCCCCTTACCCTATATTAGAAGAGTAAATACATACATACATACACAATGGATATCAGTTTAATTCTAGAAACTTCAATTACAAGTACAAATTCGCAAGAGAGAGCAAATGCTGAAGCTCAACTTACTAGACTCTCGGAAGAGAATTGGGTTGGATTTTTAGGATTAATGGCCCAAGTCTTGGGAGATGAATCTAAAAAGACAGAAGCAAGAATGTTAGCTGGTTTAAATTTAAAGAATCAATTAACATCTAAGAATGCTTCTACAAAACAACAATTAGCAGAAAAATGGGTTCAACTTGATTTAAATACTAAACAACAAATTAAAGAAATTGCTTTAAATTCATTATTAACACCTGATGATAGAGTTGCTAATCAAGCTGCTCAATTAGTTGCTGCAATTGCCGATATTGAATTACCAAGATCAGAATGGAATGAATTGATGCATATCATTGTTGAAAATACAAAATCTGATAAACCAGTCAATGTTAAGAGAGCATCTTTACTAACAATTGGTTATATCTGTGACACTGCTGATCCAACCAATCCAGCAGTTGTTGCCCAAGCAAATGGTATTTTAATTGCAATTGTTCAAGGTGCACAATCATCAGAAACTTCAACTGTTGTTAGAAAAACTGCCATTAATTCTTTATACCTTTCATTAGATTTCATTACAAGTAATTTTGAAAGAGAAGGAGAAAGAAATTATATTATGCAAGTTGTTTGTGAAGCAACTACAGCTTCTGATCCAGAATTACAAGCATCGGCTTTTGGTGTTTTAGCTAAAATTATGAACTTGTACTATCAATATATGGGTGTCTATATGGAAAAAGCTTTATACGGTTTAACAGTTACCGGTATGCAAAGTAATAATGATAAAGTCGCATGTATGGCTGTTGAATTTTGGAGTACAGTTTGTGAAGAAGAATATGAAATTGCTTTCCAAAAGGAAAATGCAACTGATCCAAATGAAGAAGGTGATTTTGTTTCATATAATTTCGCCTTAATTGCTCTTACAGATGTTTTACCAACTTTATTAACTTTATTGAAAAGACAAAATGAAGATCCCGAAGATGATGATTGGTCAGTTGCCATGGCTGCTGGTGCATGCTTACAATTATTTGCTCAAACTACAGGTAATTATGTCGTTCAACCAACTTTACAATTTGTTGAATCTAATTTAAATTCACCAGAATGGAGAAGTAAAGAAGCTGCAGTTATGGCATTTGGTTCTATCTTAGATGGTCCTGATAGAAATGAGTTAAAATCATTAATTGGACAAGCTTTACATCCAATCTTAATGCTCATGAAAGACGAATCATTACAAGTTAAAGAAACTGTTGCTTGGTGTTTAGGTAGAATTGCGGATCATGTTATTGAAGCTATTGAAATTAGTTCAATGTTACCTCAAGTTATTCAAGCTTTGCTTGAAGGTTTAAAAGATTACCCACAAGTTTCTACAAACTGTTGTTGGACTTTGATCAACTTGGTGGAACAATTATGTGCTGATGCATCAACTCAAGATGCTAGTATTATTTCTCCATATTATTCTGTCTTAGTTCCAACTTTAGTTGAAATCAGTGCAAGAGGTGACAATGAACATTCTGCTAGAACATCTGCTTATGAAGCATTATCATCACTAGTTTTATACAGTTCTGCTGCTGACTTACAAATTGTCAATGAAATTGCTGGTGCCGTTTTAGGTAGATTAGATCAAACAATTACTATGCAATTTGAATCTCAAACTGGTTCTATTTCATTAAGTGGTGAAGATAAAGCTTTGTTACAGGAATTACAAGCAAATGTTTTATCTTTATTGACAAATGTTATTAGAAGAGTTTCTGGTGAGATTGCTACTGCTTCCGATCAATTAATGGAAAAATTCTTAAGATTATTACAAATTCAAGAAGAAAACTCTATTATTGAAGAAGATATTTTCATTGCTATATCATCTATTGCATCTGCTGTTGATAGAGATTTCGAGAAATACATGACTCCATTCTTACCATTCTTAACTAAAGCACTAGAAAATACCGAATCTCCAGTTTGTGATGCTGCTATTGGTTTAGTTGTTGATATTTCACATTCATTAGGTGATTCTTTCATTCCATACTGTCAAGGTTTTATGGCTATTTTAGGAAATACTTTATCAAACTCCAATGTTAGAAGAGAATTAAGACCATTGATTCTTTCATGTTTCGGTGATATTGCATCTTCAATTGGTCATGAATTTGTTCAATACTTGGATGTTGTCATGAATATTTGTAATTCTGCTCAACAATTGGAAGCCGAAGGCCAATCACTTGATACTGAAGATTACATATTAACAGTTAAAGAAGCTGTTTTGGATACTTATGTTGGTATAGTAGCTGGCTTACACGATTACCCAGATGCTATTCAACCTTACAGTTTACAAATTATTAACTTTTTGATGTCCGTTTATGCAAACCCTGAATTATCATCAAGTGACTCTGTCTCAAGAGCTGCTATTGGTATGATTGGTGATTTGGCCCAAATTTTCCGTGATGGTAGAATTAAAACTTTCTACCAACAAGAATGGGTTACCGAATTCATTAAGAAGACTAGAAGTAATCCAAGATTCTCACAATCAACAAAGGATACTGCTAGATGGGCAAGAGAACAACAAAAGGAACAATTACAAATGTAAAATTTCTTACTTTCTTGTTAAATTGCTCTTATACACTCTGTTTTAATTTTATTTTTCCCCCCTCCCTTTTTAATTTTCTCTTCTCTTTTATTTAGTTTTTTTGATGACCCCCCCTCTCCCTCCTTATTATATTTTTTTCTCTTTTCTCATTTCTATTGATATATTTATATTTATATTACATTTTTTGCATTTTTTAGAAATTTCCTTCTTTTGACCGTTTCTTTTGAAACTGAATGGAGTGAAATTTCTTATCTCATGACCTAATTTTAGTGTTTTTTTACTCTTTTCCTTTAATCTTTTCTCTACCCTATTTATTTCTGGTATTTCTCATATACATTTTTTACTATTTTCTCTTATTTCTGATTAGTTTGGAGTTATCAATATAAAGTCTCATCATAGTGCACGCTGAGTACCACAAATCTCCATGTATTGTGATATTGTGATACTGTCAATTGTTAACTTTATCCCTCTTTTCTCTCTCCCCCTTTTATGTTCTCCACTTTATTCTGCTTATGTTTTTTTATTTTATTTTTCGTCATCATACTCCCCTGTCATATTGTTTATATACAAACTTTTAACCTGTTTCTACTCTTTACTTCTTTTAAATGACTAATGTCTTTCCGTCTTTTTATTACTTGTGTTTTATTATTTTTTTAACCTCTTCTCATCTTTTCTTTGCTGATCAAACCCATCGTTTTCAGCTCCAAACCTTTGTATAAATATAAATATCCTAATCACTTATATGCAACTTGGTTTTGTTACCATTCAAACAAAACACTTTTAGTAGTGCATAGATTGTAAATCTCCACTTAATTAGTAAGTAATGATGACTGATCAAATTCGGCCCCCACGTAGTACTCAAACGCGGATTCTGCATTACTGTATGTATATATACTTTTATACTGTTACATAATTTTTCCTAACATTAGCAACATTTGAAACTTTATACCCACAATTAAGGGTGAAGTACACAATTGTCATAATGTCAGCTTTTTCTGATAAAACGTTCAATGCTACTGACTACTCGAAATTTAGACCGAGTTATCCATCATCATTCTACGAAAAATTGTTAGAATATCATGAGAAATCAAATACTTTAGGAACTGTATTAGATGTTGGATCTGGTCCAGGAGAGGCATTCTTACCATTAGTGAACAAATTCAAAAAGATAATAGCCACTGATATCTCCAGTGTTATGATAAAAGAAGCCAAACATAATTTTGAGCTGGCTTCGAATCAAACAGAGGGAGAATTTTACGTTACTTCTGCAGAAGATGTTTCTAAAGTTATACCTGATAACTCAATTGACTTGGTCCTAGCAGCCCAATGTGCTCATTGGTTAAACGGTGACGCTTGGTTAGATGAAATCAGTAAAGTTTTAAAACCTGGTAGCACATTAGCATATTTTGGCTACGTTGATCCTGTATTTGTAGGATCACCTGAAGCAAATGAGATATATGAGGATCTCACTTATGGTGATAAATATCTGGGACCTTACTGGGAACAACCAGGTAGAAACAGATTAAGAAATTTACTCAAAGATCTGAATGAAAAGACAGCATCAGATAAAAGATTCTGTGATGTGGAAACGGTGTATTATGATCCTAGTTCTGGAGACAAAGCTATCACCACTCCTTTAAATTTACAAAAAACAATAACTTTGAGTGATTATCTTAATTATGGCAAGACATGGAGCTCTGGTCATAAATGGAAAATCGCACATCCGAATATCAAACCTGAAGAGGAGATATTCAACGTCTTTCAACAGAGATTGAATAGAAAATTAGGTTGGGATAAATCTACTAAAATAACAATTTCGTGGAAAACAGTTTATACATTTGCCAGAAAGGTTTCAAAGTAGCTAGTTATCAAGCACCCACCCACTGAGTATATGTATGCATGTTTATACTATGATTTACAATTTAATTTTACGCTATCGATTTTTTTGTATAAAATAACAGAAGTTATGTATGAATATTAAAAGAAAAAAACACTCGTAATAGATAAACAAATAACATTATAGATAAATAGGTACAAAGGGAAGAAAGAACCAAAAAATTTATTAAGCCTTTTTCTTTATACTACTTTTTTTTAAAATTGAAAACGAAACCTTATCTAAAATAGCATTTATTCAGCCTTACCACCCTTTCTTTCGATTAAAGCTTTTCTGTCCTTGTCCAAGTGTAACTTGGTGATGACAACCTTTGATGGGTGGATGTTTAATGGAACAGAAGCACCATTTGATTTTTCCTTAGTTAATTTTTCAACTTGGATGGAGTATTTCAATCTGTAAACAGATGAAACAGCACCTTCTGAACCCTTCTTTGAACCTCTGACAACTAAAATTTCATCTTCCTTTCTGATTGGTAATGATCTGATGTTGTATTGTGCTCTTAATTCTTTAGATAATGGGGCAGACATAATGGATCTTCTGACAGAAGATGGAGCATTGAAGTAAGCCTTTCTAGACTTTGATCTAGATGATGAAACGTCTATATTAATAATTAAAAAAGAAAATATGTTAGTATACTTAATTTTGTATGATAATCTGAATATATTGAATATTGTCAAAAGAGAAATTTAAAGGAATAGTTATTACAAGTGTAGCTTATACGATATATATCAAGCTTATAATGCAAATAAAAAGTGAAACACAGATACATATATGAATAAATTCCTATTGAAGCCAAGGTATAGTTTGTTTGTAAATAAGTATAATCCAAAAATGTAGATATAAAAGAATACTCTATTGCAATCATCATACTATACTCAAAGAACTACTAAACCATATATCCATCAAACTCATACTATTAATATTATAAATTCAGTTCACTGAATATATATACCTATTAATAATACAACCAGTTTGAAGTATACATTACATATAGTAAGTTCATTTTGAAATTAAAACAGTATAACTAATATCTCTTTGTACTTGTAATAATCGTCTTGTATAATTATAAATCCAAATGTCTTATTTTAAATACTTATATACTATTGTCACTCATTCATATAGTAATTATTGATATAATACTATTCCTCCATATAATGCTTTATTTAATGTATTCAAAATATACTCATTAGTGTCTATTGATAAGTTTACCTACCTTGTGAGATTTTAGCCATCTTGAATTTATGTGTTTAGGGATACCTCTAAGATAGAATCAAATGAATAGTAATATAGTGTATAGTAAGGTTTAAAATTAGGCCATTTTTTTAACTATACCAAATCTTGAAATTTTTCACCAAAATTTTTCCTTTCCTTTACTGAATTGGAACTTTCCTTAGGAGAGTATAATCGATTAGAGAGTTTGAGAGTTTGAGAGAGTTTGAGAGTTTGCAAGTTTGTGATTGTACAGTACATGGCGCCCCTACAGGAACATTGGAGAGGGAAGAGGAGCAGGAGGGGAGTGTAGGCGGGGAATGAGAGGAAGATAGGGAGAGAAGGGGAAGGGAATGGTATGAAAGTGTAGTGTAAGGAGCAGAAATTGGATGCCAGGATTGAAGGTGCGTGCGTGTGTGCATTATTGTGATTGTGATTGTGTTTATAAATTTTGTATTGAGAATTAATAATTATTCAAGTTACACCTCACACCAAGACCTGTAATGAGTCACGTGTAGATATAAAGGGCTTTTATTTTATAATTTTTTTACTGTGTAAGGTTGTGAAAAAATATATGAGGTAATCGGTGACTAATCAGAATTAAATTTTAGAAAAT
Source organism: Ogataea piceae (assembly GCA_030567815.1). NCBI lineage: Eukaryota > Fungi > Ascomycota > Pichiomycetes > Pichiales > Pichiaceae > Ogataea > Ogataea piceae. The sequence goes on along the minus strand of JAJLSX010000004.1, from coordinate 279,345 downwards.
TATTTAAGTGTTACAACATTACACCAGTAGTAAATTACTTTTATATGAATCACACCCTTTTGTTTAGTATATATCTCTAGTATGCTGTATTGTAATATATAGGTTGGTTAATAGTTGCTTAATAAATATATATATAAAATATATATTATATATATTCATTTGCATAGACTAAGTTATATATATTATATCAATTAATCATATATATAACATCATCTACTTTTAATATATGTATAATTATATATATCAAAGGATATCTAGTCCCCAGTATGCCATTTCCCCCATGTCCGGACTTAATACTCAAGACGCGTTATATATCGTTACGTATTTATTAATTTATGCTAATACGTTTAATTTACAACCGATATGATACACTATTTTAAGTTTTAACTATAATCCTACTTTTATATTCTAGTAATTATTGATTACATCAAATATGTGAATTACTGATTGATTCTATTCCGCATATTAATTAGTCTTATCGGTATAGGATTCGCTCTATCGCCTACGTTACATATGTATATATACATCTAATAAATTGTGAAATTTGTACTGTGCATTGAGTTAATTTAGCTAAACTGACATCAGTTGGATATACATATACATGATTATATTAGTAATCTTATACAAGTTACAAATTTGGTAAAATGTAAACAACTCAAATCAGGTAAACTGTCAATTTTTGTAACGCGTTATAATTTTCCTCTTCTTTCCCCCGATAAATAATTTACACGTGCGTTATTTTCATACTAAACTTTTTTTTAGCACGTAAAAAATTGATTTGACACGGGGAACTATCCCCCAAAATCAATAAAAGAGAAACCCCCCGAAAACAACAGGAAAAGAAAAGAAATTAACGAAACGAAACGAAACGAAACAAAGAGAAAAAAATTAAAATTTTTTGTTTTTCGGTGGCGTTTTTTACGTGTTAAAAATTACGCGTACGCGTGGTAATCACGTAAAAAATATAAAATTTATTGCACGAAAGCACGAAACTCAACGGCGAAAAGAGAAAAAAAATCATAGAGAAAATTTGCAAAAAATACGAAAAAAAAGCGTTACATGAGAAAAAAAAAAAGAAAAAAAGAAAAATTAAATCAAAAAACAGACGCGTGAATTTGTTTATATAGTTGGTGGTTTCCTCTTCTAACTTTATATTTAATACAGATTTCCTTTTTATTAATATAATAAAGAAAGTCTTTTTAGCTTTTTAGTTTTATAATAATAATAGTACTTATTAATACTTTTTAATAATTAAAAACTAAAGAAAAAATGTACGTTTATAAGAGAGATGGCCATAGAGAGCCAGTTCGTTTTGATAAAATTACCGCTAGAGTTTCTCGTTTATGTTATGGTTTAGATTCAAAGCATGTTGATGCCGTTGCTATTACTCAACGTGTTATCTCTGGTGTTTATAATGGTGTTACCACCATTGAGTTAGATAACTTAGCTGCTGAAACAGCTGCTTATATGACTACAATTCATCCAGATTATGCAACTTTAGCTGCTAGAATTGCAATTTCAAATTTACATAAACAAACAACAAAACAATTCTCTTCAGTTGTTGAAAATCTTTATAACTATATCAATCCAAAGAATAAGAGACATTCACCAATGGTTTCTGAAGAAACTTATAGAATTGTTCAACAACATGCCGATGAATTAAATTCAGCAATTGTTTATGACCGTGACTTTTCTTATAACTATTTCGGTTTTAAGACTTTAGAAAGATCATATCTATTAAGAATTAATGGTGCAGTTGCTGAAAGACCACAACATTTAATTATGAGAGTTGCTATTGGTATTCATGGTGATGATATTCAAAAAGTTCTTGAAACTTATAATTTAATGTCAGAAAGATATTTTACCCATGCTTCACCAACTTTATTTAATGCTGGTACTCCACATCCACAAATGTCTTCATGTTTCTTAGTTGCTATGAAAGATGATTCTATTGATGGTATCTATGATACTTTAAAACAATGTGCTCAAATTTCAAAAACTGCAGGTGGTATTGGTTTACATATTCATAATATTAGATCAACCGGTTCATACATTGCTGGTACTAATGGTACATCAAATGGTATTATTCCAATGGTTAGAGTCTTTAATAACACTGCTAGATATGTTGATCAAGGTGGTAATAAGAGACCTGGTGCTTTTGCCTTATATATTGAACCATGGCACGCAGATATCTTTGATTTTATTGATATTAGAAAAAATCATGGTAAAGAAGAAATTAGAGCTAGAGATTTATTCCCAGCTTTATGGATTCCTGATTTATTCATGGAAAGAGTTGAACAGAATGGTGAATGGACTTTATTCTCACCTTCTGAAGCTCCTGGTTTACATGACGTTTATGGTGATGAATTTAAAGCTTTATATACCAAATATGAACAAGAAGGTAAAGGTAGAGAAACTGTTAAAGCACAAAAATTATGGTATGCTATCTTAGAAGCTCAAACTGAAACTGGTACTCCATTCATGTTATATAAAGATGCTTGTAACGCTAAGACAAATCAAAAGAATTTAGGTATGATTAAATCATCAAACTTATGTTGTGAAATTGTTGAATATTCATCTCCAGAAGAAATTGCCGTTTGTAACTTGGCTTCAATTGCTTTACCAGCTTTCGTTGAATCTGATGAAAATACCTCTTGGTATAACTTTGAAAAATTACATGAAATTACCAAAGTTGTTGTTAAGAACTTAAACAAGATTATTGATAGAAACTATTATCCTGTTGAAGAAGCTAGAACTTCAAATATGAGAAATAGACCGATTGCCGTTGGTGTTCAAGGTTTAGCAGATGCTTTCATGCAATTAAGATTACCATTTGATTCTCCAGAAGCTAGAGAATTAAATATTCAAATTTTTGAAACTATTTATCATGCTGCTTTAGAATCTTCTATTGAATTATCAATTATTGATGGTCCATATCAAACTTTCGAAGGTTCTCCAGCTTCTCAAGGTTTATTACAATTTGATTTATGGGGTAAGAAACCAACTGATTTATGGGATTGGGATTCATTAAAGGAAAGAATTGCTAAAGATGGTTTAAGAAATTCATTATTAGTTGCACCAATGCCAACTGCTTCTACATCACAAATTTTAGGTTACAATGAATGTTTCGAACCATATACTTCAAATATTTATTCGAGAAGAGTCTTAGCTGGTGAATTCCAAATTGTTAACCCATACTTATTAAGAGATTTAGTTGATTTAGGTTTATGGAATGATGGTATGAAGAATTTCATTATTCAAGATAATGGTTCAATTCAAAACTTACCAAATATTCCAGATGATTTAAAGAAATTATACAAGACTGTTTGGGAAATTTCACAAAAGAGTATTATTGATATGGCAGCTGATAGAGGTGCTTATATTGATCAATCACAATCCATGAATATTCATTTAAAGAATCCAACCATGGGTAAATTAACATCTATGCATTTCTACGGTTGGAAGAAGGGTTTAAAGACTGGTATGTACTACTTAAGAACTCAATCTGCAGCAGCTGCTATTCAATTTACAGTTGATCAACAATCAGCTTCCTCAGCTTCTAATGCAGTTGCAAGTTTAGATGATTTAAAGATTAGAAAATATGTTGCTAAGAAAACATCTGCCGTTACCGATGTTTCATTTGTTTCTACATCATCCGTCTCATCACAATCAACTCCATCTCCAGAAACTATTCCATCATCATTAGAAAATTCTGTTGCTTCTTTATCTTTAAAGAGTGCTCCTATCGCTTCAACTCCAATTGCTACTGCTCCAGCTGCAATCCCAGCTCCAGCTAAGAAAGAAGTTGAAGTTTTCACAGGTGAAGGTGTTGCTGATGAAGAAATTGACATTTACAACTCAAAGGTTATTGCCTGCGCTATCGATAACCCTGAATCTTGTGAAATGTGTTCAGGTTAAAAGAATTTAAACATTGAAAGAGTATAGGCACATAAATGAAAGATATATATATACATATATGATTACTCTGTTTGATATGGGGTATTCCATCTAGATTAGATGTGATTTTATTTTTTTTGGTCTTTTACTGTCATTAATAATCTGTTTTAATTTTGTTCTTGTTACATTCGAACACACCCCGTCACTTTTTCTTTTCCCCTTACTTCCTATACCCAATAGATGAGGTGTGTGTTTTTTTGTATGTATGTCTTTTTTTTTTCTTCTACTAAACTTGGGATTGGCTTTTCTATTTTTCTTTTCTTTATTCTATATACTTATTAATTACGTTATCTCTCTATAATAAACCCATGAATCGTAGCATAGTATACTCAAACACGTAAAATACGTAAACACTGCAAAAATCACAAATCTGTCAAAAAGACAATGAGTTCAATTAAAATCAGAGATTTTTGAGAGAAAAAAAAAAACAAAAAAAAAAACAGAACGATCCGCTCGCATCTCAATGGAATTTTGGGATACGTTTTTTTGGTTAAAACTTGTTGCTATTTTAAATAAGATTTCAAGATTTAGTTGTATATTTTTACAAGATTAAAATACATACAAGTTCTTAAGATATATACCATATTTACTATATTAATTTTTACAAACAATGGTATGTATTAACTATTAAATCATATTTTTCCCCCCCAGCTATTTGTAATGGCTACTTAGTGGATTATAGAGACTTAGATAGAGGGCAAAACATAAAAATGTCAAAACAAAAGATCAGTTTTATATACTTCTTTACTGTTGTTTCAATGTCAATTAATAATTTTTTTTTTCAAATCATTAATAGATACTATTCGTTTAGTTTGAACATACTATCATCAACCCCGCGTGTCCCGCTGGAATTTAGTTGAGTGAAATTGAGCCAAATCTATCGAATGCTTTATTGATCTCATGATTTCTGTCCTTCTGTTTAAGCTTTACGCGTACAATTATGAATTTGATATACTAACATTTACGAAATTATAGTCTGATAAATTAACCTCTGAACAAATTGAAGAATTCAAAGAAGCTTTCAGCATTTTTGATAAAGATGGTGATGGAAGAATTTCCGCTGCCGAATTAGGTACTGTCATGAGAGCCCTAGGTCAAAATCCAACACAACAAGAATTAAATGATTTAGTTAATGAAATTGATACAAATGGTAACTCATTAATTGAATTTTCAGAATTTTTAACAATGATGGCTAGACAAATTAAAGAACAAGATGTTGAAGCTGAAATTTTAGAAGCTTTTAAAGTTTTCGATAGTGATGGAGATGGAAAAATCTCTCAAACTGAATTAGTTAGAGTGTTGACTACAATTGGTGAAAGATTAACTGAAGAAGAAGCTCAACAAATGTTACAAGCTGCTGATACCGATTCAGATGGTCAAATTGATATTGAAGAATTCGCAAAGATTTTACGTGGTAAATAAGTATGATGTTTTAGTAATTTTTTTCTCTTTTCCACTTTTCCCAATTCCACCCATTAAACCCCCACTTTACTCTTCTTTTTAAATATCAAATATTCAAACTTGTTTTATATGTTGATACGAACTTTGAATAATTAGGTTTTTATTTTTATTCATTCTAGTTTTTGTGTATCTCTTTTTATTTTGCGCTGTATCTCTTATATTCAATGTTTTTTTTTTTTTGATATTCTATTATATTGATCAATACGAATTGTTTTTTGAGAACGCTCTTATACAGTTACCCGTAAAGAAAGAATCGCTACATATTTATACTCTGATTTAAAGCAATCCACCATTCTTCTTGTTTATTGTAGGAAAAGGACAAAAAAGGAAAAAAAAAGAACAAAAAAAAGGATAAAAAAAAAAAAAAGTTTTGAAACATTTCAAGTTATTGTAATACATATTAAAAAAACACACACAACACTAAACAGTACCTAACACATCACCACTACCTCTGAAAGGAGCAGCTTGTTCACCGTTGTATTGATGTAAAGGCAATAAAACATTTGACTGTTGATATCTAACATCAACAGAATCTCTTTCTCTAATGTAATGAATTTCATTTGGTAAAATATCAATTAATTTAGATAAATAACCTTCAATTTTTTCCACAATTTTGAAAGGAGGATTAGTGAAATGTTTTAAATAACCCCAACCTAAAGCATAACCTGCAAATAAGGCAAACAAATGACCAATAAAACTAGAATTTGGAGCAATGAAACTAGTTAAAATCAACAACAAGAATGGGACAACATTTGTTGGAATTTCAATAAATCTAGTTGTAGTTGGAATTGAAAATCTAGTAATTTCATTTGTTTGTGAATTTATCAAACAAGAATAAGCATACATTGAAAAAACCCAACCTGAAGCACCCAAGACTGAAGTTGTTGGATAGAAAACCATTCCTAATAAACAATATGGAACAGCGGTAGCAGTACCTAAAAAGTTTAAAACCAATGCTGTATGAACTGTACCATTGGCTTTTTCAAAAGGTGATAACAAAACAAACAATGAGACAACATTAAATGCCAAATGAATGAAATTTTCATGGACCAATGGATATGTAGTTAACTTATTTAAGTTGAATGTTGCTATAGCATCTGGATCTAATGCCCAAGTGGCGACTAAAGATGGATTTATAAAAGTGTAAAGGTAAACAAGTGTTAGAAAAATTGATAAACCTGAAGTTAATGCAGGTAAACCACCTTCACCAATATATGGTGATATAAGTGTATAAAACTTTCTGATCTGTATTAATGGAGAAGCCATGATGCAAAAATAACTGTTATATATAGATACTATAACTATACTACAAACCTTGAATGAATGTTAAACTCTTTTGTGTAAACGTATATCAATTTATATATCAAAAAAAAAAAAAAAAAAAAACATTTAACAACAAAACACGGAAAATCTCCCCAAAAACACAAAAAAAAGAAAAAAGAAAAAAGAAAAAAAAAAGAGAAGCGCAGCACACTCGCCACTTACACGCGCCACATCATACGATTTAGCATTTAAAAGTACAATTATATTATAATTACAAAGTGTTATATACATAGGTATATATGGGTATAGACATATGGGTAAGCGATTGAAAGAATGAAACATCACTGTTTAACAAAATCCAGCACATTTGACATATTATCAAAGTTACGTTTAGTTTCAGGTATATCATTCTTCAAATCTACCAAATCTTGAATAATACAATCGAAATCAACTTCTAAATCTCTATATATCAAATCATCCTGTTCTTCATCTTCTATTGAAACTTGTCTACTGTTACTACTGATTATACTATCGATTAATTCTTCATTTTGTTTAACCATCGATTTATAATCTTCATACGCCAATTGAGGATTCAATTTACGTATTTTCGAAACATGCTCAATTTGATTCTCCACAGTTGTATATAAATTTCGAAGTTTATCATTCAATGCAAAATCATAAGGTTCAAATTTTTCATTTAATTTAGATGGATCATTAATATAGTCAATTATATTTGAATCTAGTAGTTTATCAGATGAAAGTCCATCAATATCTAATGAAAATTTAATAGTGTTAAACAGGTCATCTAAAAAATCATCTAGTTTAACTTGAATCTTATTAGTTAATGGTTTATTATTAGCCTTGTTTAGTTGTAAATCTGATGTATGTTTCTGTAATTTATTATCTAATGCGCTAGATATTATCTGGTATAATTTACCCAACTCTTTGAGTTGTAAATGTAACTTATCATGCAACTTATCTGACATCGTTACCAATATAACCAATTACCAACCAACCAACTACCTGTTAAACAACAACAAACAAACAAACAAATAAACAACAAAAGGACAAAATTATTTATTCGTAAAGACGCAACAAATCAAAAACACGTAATTACATAAGAAATGACATAATCTTTGCAACACTTTTTGTTTTTTTTTTTTGTCCCTCACAAAAAATTTCCTTTTTTTGCAATTTCCACAGACAACACAAAAATGAGAAGAGAAATTACAAAAAAAAGTTCCACTTTGTTGATAAAGAAAGAGAGAGATAAGTAAAATTAACAATAAACAGTATATATACATATATATATATATATATTGAATTATAAGTATATACAATCAAATGTCTACAGGATTGATTGAAACCAATGAGTATGCACCAGCATTTGCACCATTTTTTGGATTTGCTGGATGTTGTGCTGCAATGGTTTTAAGTTGTTTAGGAGCAGCTATAGGTACTGCTAAATCAGGTATTGGTATTGCCGGTATTGGTACATTCAAACCTGAATTAATTATGAAATCATTAATTCCTGTTGTTATGTCAGGTATTTTATCAGTTTATGGATTAGTTGTTGCAGTTTTAATTGCAGGTGGATTAAATCCAAGTTCAGAGTATACATTATTTAATGGATTTATGCATCTTGCATGTGGATTATCAGTTGGTTTTGCATGTTTAGCTTCAGGTTATGCAATTGGTATAGTTGGTGATGAAGGTGTTAGACAATTTATGCATCAACCAAGATTATTTGTTGGTATTGTTTTAATTTTAATTTTTGCTGAAGTTTTAGGATTATACGGTATGATTATTGGTTTAATTTTAAATACTAAAGGAAGTAGTTAGTATATATTATTGTTTTCGTTTCATGGATGAAATCCACTTTATGCGTGTGGTATTTTGTTAGCTTATATAGATTTAAGTATTAGTTTTTTATTTTCCCGTTATTCTTCTTTACAATTGCATTAAAAAAAAATGTTTTCTTTTTACAGTAACGACTCTATTTTAATTAAAACAAACGGTAAACATACAAATATAAAATTGAACAAAAGAGAAAAAAAAAAAAACTACATACATACACACACTACAAAATTCAATTTGATGTATCCATAACATCATCTCTTGAATTTAAATCAACATTACCATCATCATCGATATACTGACTACTATTTTCTTGAACAAATTGAACAGATCTTGAACTATCCAAGAATAATTGATAACTTCTCTTGATATCTTCAATTTGAATAATTTCAGATCTTCTCTTTTTAGCAATTTGATTACTAACAGCAATTAAATTTGATGAATATCTTAGTGAAGTTTCTAAACCAATCTTAGTTAATAAACTTAAAGCATCTGAATCAATTTCAATTTCTTCTTCTTGTGATCTTATCGATAATATTTTTTTAATTTCTTCTTCATTATATGATTCTGTTTTAATAATAATTGATCTATCTAATAAATCTAATGGTAAACCATGTGGTGATTTATAACTTGTACCTCTAGTCTTTGATATACCTCTATTTGTAGCCATAATAACAATTGGTGAAAATTCATCTTCTAATGCTCTATTTAAATATGAAAAACATTCAATATCTAACATATGAACTTCATCAATAAATAAAACACCTGGAATTATATCTGCTTTACCTTCTTCTTTCCATTCTGAAACTTTTAAATTAATTTGATCTCTAACTTCAGATCTAATTTCACCTGTATCACCACTAAATAATGCTAAAAATCCTTGTTGTCTTGAATTTATAACATCAATTTCATGTAATGAAACTGTATGAACAATTTCTTTCCTAGTTTGTAATTCACCTTCTGGACATGAAACAAATTTTGTATCTGGTCCCATGGCATCATAGTCACGAGCTCTACTATATGATCTACCAAGTTTTGTAATTTTACCATTTGATTTATCAATTGATATAACATCACCTGCAATAACTTTTTCTTTTGTTAATTCATCAATCATTTTATTACCCAATTCATAAATTGTTTCCATATCTGTTGTTCTAATTGTTAATTTACCTTGTTTATGACCACCTGTTAATGATCTATCAATTTGAATTTCAACAACTTCACCTTCAATTAATTCAGTCTCTTCTTTAATTTGAATACCTATACTTTTTCTAAATGCTTGATTTAATGCTTCAGTTTTACTCAACTCTTTACTAAAAATTTCTGAACCTGTAATTGCTGTAAATGGAACATTTTTACCTAAACTTTGTGATAAACCCATTGCAATTGCAGTCTTACCAGTTGATGGTGGTCCAGCAATTAAAACTGCACGTCCTGCAATCTTACCGTGTTGAATCATCTTCAATATAACACCAGCTGCTTTTCTAGCCTTTAATTGTCCAACCATACCTTGACTATTCTCCTTTGGTTGTAAGTGATCATCTAATCCAAGCCCACTGATATGAGAATGGGCTGCAATTAATGATAGGTTATTTAATGATGTGCCATCTTCTGACTTTGTAACAATCGACATCCTGTATATTCTTATAATCGTACTATTCAACAAGACAAAACAAGACAAAACAATAATTAAATAAAATAATTAAATAATTAAAAAAAAGGGAAAACAAATAAAAAAAATCGGCAAATTTTTTAAAAAATCAAAAAAATCAAAAAAAAAAAAATTTAAAAATTTAAAAATGTGAAATGGTGTAAGGATTGATGTATCAAATAAATTTCTAATTTTTTTTTTTGGGTAAAATCAGCGAACTTTTTGTGGTATTTTTTGTGTTTTTAAAACAATTTATCGGAATTTTGTTATTAATGGAATTTTGTTATTAATGGAATTGATTTTTATATGAATAAATAGGGAGGAAACAAACAGGGGAGGAAACAAAAATGAGTTCAATTATAGATTATATTGGTACATGTTTACCCTGTATTATTAATAAGACACCTATATTAAAGATCAATCAGGCAAATTTTAAAATTTTAAGTTTATTAGGAGAAGGTGGATTTTCATATGTTTATTTAGTTCAATCACAAAACAATGGAGGATTATACGCATTGAAAAAGATTAGATGTCCATTTGGTAATTCAAATTTTAAGATTGCCATGAAAGAAGTTGATAATTATAAAGAATTTAAATCACCATTTATAATGAAATCAATTGATTCATCAATTGTACAAGAATCAGATGGATCAAAGACAATTTATATATTACTACCATATTTTAATGGAGGTTCATTACAAGATATAATAACTAAGAATAGTGTCAATAACTCATCGATCGATGAAGATGAAGCATTGCATTTATTTATTGGGATTTGTAGAGGTTTGAAATCGATGCATAGACATCAATTAAGTAAGAATTACTCAATTGTTTCACATATGGTTAATGATGATGATGATGATGCAAATGAACAGAATCCATTTTTACCAGAATTGGAAGAAGAGTCAATGGAAGTGACGGAATTATCAGATACAATAAGTTTTGCACATCGAGATATTAAACCTGCCAATATAATGTTATCAAATGATGGTACTCCTGTAATTTGTGATTTAGGTTCATGTGAAAAGGCACGTTTAATTTTACAAACTAGAGCACAGGCAATTACAGTACAAGAATTAAGTAATGAACATTGTACATTACCGTATAGAGCACCTGAATTATTAGATATTAAAGTTGGTGATAAAATTGATGAAAAAATTGATATTTGGTCACTTGGTTGTACATTATATGCATTACTATACGGTTATTCTCCTTTTGAAAGGGAAGAATTAATTAATGGTGCAAATATAACTTTAGCTATAAGTTCAGGTAATTATACATTCCCAAACACACCAACATATGATGATAGTTTAAAAGATTTAATTAAATACTGTCTTGAAATTGATCCATTGAAAAGACCAACAATTGAAGAAGTTTTAAGTAAATCATTGGAAATTCAAAGGTTTAGAAATTAAAATAAATATAACACAGCCATAAATTTACGTCAATTTTTTTTTTTTTGTTTTTTTTTTTTAAAAAATTTTGAGAAATGACAGAATCTCCACGTATTCAAATAGAAATTTCATTTATTTTTTATTTATTTATTTATTTATTTACTTAATTATTTATTTAATTATTTGATTAATTTGGGTTATATTATCATTAGGTTATCAATATGTCAGGTCCTAAGAGAACATCATCATATCAATATGCTTCATCTTCAATTAGTGGATGGAATGATTGTCCTACGTCTATTTCATTAGGTAGTCGTAGTAATAATACAAGTAGTAGCAGTTTAAATTTAAGGTCAAAGAGAACAGCTAGTTCTTCATCTATATCATCTGCTTCAATCAATAGTCCTGCAGGTTTACCTATCAATTCTGATAGTGTTACTCCACCTACACCTAGATTTCAAACTCCTCCAATTCTTAGACCAACTTCTTCTTCTTCTTCTACACCACCTCCACTGGCTATTACAAAGACTAGACTCAATAATAATATTCAATCCATTGATATATCACAAGTTGAAGATAAGATTGGTAAATTGTTAAAATTAGACAATGGGTTATCAGAAAAAGAATTTAGTTATCATTCTACAAAATTATCAAATCAAGATATTTTAAAAGATGATAAAAATAAATTATTTATAAATAATGTATTGGATTTATTTTTCGATTCAAATGATTTAACAAAGATTGAATCTACAATTGTTGAATTTATGATGTCAAATACTGGTATTAGTTGGTGTTTTTCTCTTAAAAAAATATTAAACAATGTATCAATTACTACCGCTTAAGCTTTCGCATCCCCCTACTTCATTCGATTTATTTATATATATTTATTTAGAATTATAATTCACCTTTTCTAAACATATAACTTTTTTCTAAAACTTCTTTAGCTTTATTTATCTGTAATGCTAAATACTCTGATCCACCTTTATCGGGATGATTCAACATCATCATACTTCTATGTTTTTTTTTCAATGATTCATGTGTCAGATTTAATATTTCATCGCCTGATATACCTAGTATTAGTAACGCTTCACCTTCATTCATTTTAATGTTGAATCCACCGTGGTATTTCCAAAATAAACTATGCAATTCTCTCTCTCGTGGCGTCGATGCAGTCTTTAAACTTATATTATTTAATGTAGCTATTTGAAATGGTGTTAATCGGAGATACCTTATATATGCAGATACAACAGATTTGGTGGTTAATGCAGCAACTGTTACTCCTATTCCTAATATTATTGGTAAAACCTATTTGTAATTGTTAGTATACATCCCAATTTCTTGTTCTCACTCTTTATTAAAACATACCATTATTTAATAATCTATCTCTTATACTCTATATATACACTGTAGTATATCATACCTTTTACTCATTTCATTCACTCATAAACATCCAGTTTATTTATTTATTTCGTTTCATTTTGCCGTTTCCTTTTGCTTTTTCTTTCACAAAAAAAAAAACAAAAAAAAAGTTAAAAAAAAAAAAGAAAATATAAAGCGGCGCTCTCAACGTTACGTTGCATAAAAAACATTTTTTTTATGATTTTTGTCTTTTTTTAAATTTTTCATACTCTTTTGCTTTTTCATTGTAAGTGTTCAGTACAAGTAGTATTCAAGTAGTATGGTGTCAGACGGTTCATTAGGAGGCTCTTCCATGAGCCAACAAGAGGTGTTACATGCTGAAAAAGTTATCAGTACAGATCAACCGAAAAAGACCAAATCTCAACCTTCAATAGTTACTTTAATAGTATGTATCTTGGGGATCTACGTGTCTTTCTTATCATGGTCATATCTACAAGAAAAGATATCAACAAAGAATTATTCTTACATAGTTGATACCGAATCATATTTCAAAGCTCCGTTGGTGATTAATATAATTCAATCATTTTTCGCTATCATTGTTGGATCAATTTATCTATCTATCAAACAGGGGAAATTTGAAACTCCATTTCAATTTTTATTTAATGATACTCAACTATTGAAACACTTCACTCTGATTGCAATCACACAGGCTATTTCTTCACCAGTTTCATATCAATCATTAAATCATGTTAACTATGTGCTATTCTTACTTGCTAAATCGTGTAAGTTAATACCTGTTATGTTTATACATTGGTTGATTTATAACTCTAAATTCCCAATTTTCAAATATATTGTGGCTATCACTATTACCGTTGGTGTTTTAGTCTTTACCGTTAATACAAGTTCAGGCTCTAAGAAAGAGAAAAGTAACGATGGTAAGACAATGCTTGGGATGTTATACTTGTTAACAAGTTTATTCATGGATGGTTTAACTAACTCTACACAGGATCAATTGTTTTTACATAAAGAGTTTAAAAAATTCATCACTGGCGGTCACTTAATGGCTGGTTTAAATTTCCTGAATTGTGTTTTAACTTGCTCATACATGTTATTATTCACTAATCAGTTACAATATTTCATTAATTTTGTCATTGATAATGGTAGTGCCGTTGTATTGGATATTGTTTTATTTGGTATATTTGGTTCCCTAGGTCAAATCTTTATATTTTTAACATTGGAAAAATTCAATTCAATCGTTTTGGTTACCGTTACAGTTACCAGAAAGATGATATCAATGTGTTTAAGTGTTGTCTTATTTGGTCATACCTTAAATATTAGTCAATGGTTTGGATTGATTCTAGTCTTTGTTGGTATCTTTTTAGAATCTTTTAATAAGATGTTTAAAGGTAAGAAAAAGGAGAAATCAACCTAACTAAGATTATTATATTGCATACTATTACATTATACTAGATATAGAGAGAAATTAAGAGTAATTTATAAAAAATAATATATATAACAGAAGAAGAAGAAGAAAAAAAAATTGAAATAAAGATAAGATATAATACATTAATTAAAAATAAAACATGAAAACATAAATTTTACAAACTAAACAGGTAAATATGTATATTTCCATTAAAGAGAGAAGTAAAATAAAAGAGGAATAAGAAAAACACCTCTTGTTTAAAGTGGATCGTATACTCATCTATGTGCAAGTTGAAGTAAACAACGAGCAGCACCGATAGAAGAAGGAGTAGACATTAATCTTGTTGGTGAAGACATCAGTTGAGTTTCATCACCCCCTTCGACGGAATTTAAAATTCTATTATTTGAAGCAGGACCTTTGGATGATATTTGCCTTATTGGAGTTAAAATCATCGTACTTTGGCTATTTTCCAAAATTGTTGAATCTGAATGTTCTTGTTGTGCATTACATGAAGTTGTTGTTATTGTTGGGATAGTTAATTGATTACTTGAATTTTTCAATGATGATAATGTACGATAATCATTTATTGGTTTAACATTAGTTGCATTATTTGGAATTGGTGGTAATTTTATCTCATTTTTATCATTGGATTCTTCCTTTGATATAAATTGAAATCTTGAAGGAGAAGTTTGATTTGATAATTGTTGTGAGGAGTATGGATGTGATGAGTGGAATGAGAGTAATGATGATGGACCATTATTTAAAGGGGGGGCTGGAATTGGAGTTGGTAAATTCAGATTAAAAGTTGTTGTTGATGCAGGAGCTGAACGAGGATGTTGTAAATCTGGCGCTCTTTTGATAAAATTTTGTGATGCCCTTTTCAAATGCGCACTAGTTGCCCTTTTTCTAACAACTTCATCTAAAAAGCTAACGGATCTTTTATGAGTGTCTGCTGATGAAGATAATGTCTTAGTAACTCTAATTGGTTTATTAGAAACTTTCTTTTTATGTTTATTCATCAATAAAGGTGTTGAAGCAGCTAATAAATCAGCAATTGCACTTGAATTAATAGTATGTTGTTTTCTATTATTCAGTGGTGAAGAAGTTGACAATTGTTGATTACCAAAATCTTGTTCTTCTTCATCTTCTTCTTCAAGTTTTAATTCATCCAATGGAACATCTGTTTGATTAGTCTTGACTTTATAGTATGCAAGTTGTAACTTTAATTTTAACATTCTTGCCCTTTCTAAACGTGGAGTATCTTGTATATCGCCATGAATTAAAGATTGATCATCAACAGATGCTGATCTTTTCAAAGTTAAAGGACGATGATGATGAATCTTAGAAAATGGAGAAGGGGATGTCAATTGATAACTTCTTGACTTGAAAGCATTTTGATTATAACCTCCAAAACTTTTAGATTTCAATGAATTAGGAGTAGTATTTGAAGATATATTAATATTAGAACTTGATAGTGGAATCAAAGCAATTCTTGAACTTGATGATGTACTTTTAACTGTAGCTGATGACATTATGTAGTAAGTGTTTTTCTTTTTCTAAAATAAAAATAAAAAATGCCGGAAGAAAATATAAAAATTATAGCGTAATTGTGTAAATGAAGGGAACAGCGTGTCTTACTTCAAGAGAGAATGTATATGAATGAACAAAGAACAAAAACAAAAAAAGAACAATGGAACTAAAAGGAATGAATAAAAAACAAAAAAACAAAAAAAAATGGTATAATCGGTAGTGTATTCTTGAATAGATTAACTATAGTTGTCTAATATATAACTGTCTATAGTAATTTATAGTGATCTAGTCTACCTAATAATTGAGAAGAGGGTATTGAATTGAAAGGAGAATGGTATACGAATGATTCTAAACTGAACCGAATAAAGATGCTAAATTTGAAAGATGCTATATGCTAATTAGTATACCAAAGTATTCTATAGATTCCTAACGAAACAAATAAACGAAACCTAACGTATATATATATATATATATATATTATAAATAAAAACAAGACAGAAAAAGACCAAAAAGGGCTATCATAACAAAAACAAAATAGAAACCAAAACAAATCATAAACTTTTTAGTCACTTTACCATAGTAACTTTTTTTAGTGTAATAAAAAAGAAAAATTTATTTGTTTTTGTTTGTTGTTTTTTGTTTGGTATTAACGTCGTGTAAAAATTGAGTTTTGTTGTTTTATTTCCAAATTTGGCATCTCATCTGTTCCCATGCGCGTCTTTTTGGTATTTACATTTTACTTAATTTGTCCTTTTACGTTTTTCTTTGTTCTTTTAAAATTTAAAAATTCTTCCCTCGCACCGTACCGGGAGACTTGTGCGTGTATATGTATATATATGCGTGTCTAAAATAATTACATAGGACGTGGGCCCCAGATACATATATATATAAATTATATATATATATAGACGCGTGTATCGTTCTTACATCGTACGGGCAATGGGATAGACCCTTTATGTTTTTACGCGATTTAATTTTAGTATTATAACGAGCAATACTAAATAATAAATATACTCTACGACGTCCAGGAGTACGTATATATATATTATACACTCCTGGTAAAAATATATACACTCCATAGGCTCGCTAAGACACGAGAGTGCGCGCGCGCCTTAAGGAGCTTTTGTTTTTTTTAATTGTTTGTGTCTTTGTGACTTTGTGACAGATTCGTGTTTAATTTTATTGAATTGTTGACCCGTGTCGGTTTGATTTAACTTTTAATCCACCACGTAGTTATTTACGGGGAAGTATCAGGGGTATCTTCAATTAATATTATATATTCGTTAATAATAATAACTGTTCAACTTGTGAATAAAAGGGCATACATATATATTATAGTCTTTTATATTTATTCTATGGACATTCTATATATGGGTTATAGTGTGATTAATTACTTGATTTGTCATATTAATTGAATTTGAGTTATTCTTTAATGGATCATAGTGTGTCGTTTACAGTATATTATTACAAGTTGTTTTTTTTTTTTGTATTATCATGTTCTTTTATCTATATATTTGTAAGTTTCTTAAAAGTCAAGATTAGCAACAACATCTTTTAATGATGTAATAAATCTATCTTCAATGGTATCACCTTGCCCGCTAGCAACTCTTAAGATCAGTTCATTTAATTCGGCACTTCCTAAGATATCAACATGATCAGCAGTCTTAGCACCCCCTCTAATATCAAATCTATCAGGTTCATGTTTAATTTCAACAGTGGTAACTTTAGCACCACCTGGGTTATATATATTTTTACCCTTTTGTGCCCATTTATGGCACATTGCATGTGTCATTAATGAAATTGTACCATCACCATCAGATGTTAAAACTGAATTTTTAGCATCAACATCAATGGTAACATTTAATTTAGAAATTTCTTTCTTTTCTTCTTCTCTATAGCTATATGCCCTTTCAGTTGGTGCACCAACACCATAGAAACAGTAAACTTCCAAATCAGGTGCATTTGGTAATGGAACTTCTAATGGATTGATCCATTTACTGAAATCTTTTTCATTTATTGATAATTCTTCAGCAGTTTTAGCAATACCAAATGAATAATGTTCTAAAGTTCTTCTTGTAAACCAATCTGGTCCTTGTTCAAGTAAAAATTCAATTGATTCGCTAAGTGTTAAATTTTTCTTTGAATATTCTCCAACATCTTCCACAAAGCTAATGAAATTACCTAAAGTTTGATTTGACATTGATCCATCACCTGCAAAATTATCATCTGGTGCACCATTCATATCACCCCAGATAAAATTACCACCTTTTGGAATCATACTTGCAATACCACCAAATGATTTTAACATGTCTGATCTTTCACGTCTTGAAAAAAATTTCTCTAATCCTTGCACTGCCAATGCATTTAATTGAACGGTATCTTTCATTTCACCTGATAGTAATGCAGGAATAGCTTTTGGAGTACCTAACATACATCCTGCAATATCAACATATGATGAAATATAATCATTAACCCATGAACTTCCCCCATTACCAAAATGTTGACCTTCAGCTTCAACCCATTTTAAGAAATAAAAGATAACTTGAGATCCCATTGAATGTCCAACTAAAGTTGATTTTTCACCTGTTAATTTTTTAGTAAGTTCGATTTGTGCCTTTAATTTAGAAAAATATCCATCTCTTCTTTCTAAATCTAAATAACTTAATCTCCAATCGTATGAAGCACTTAGCATATTATTTGGTCCATATCCAATTGCAGCTAAATTTTGGAAAACTTTATTCCAAATCCAATATCCCGTGATGAAGAAATCTGCAGCTTCAAAACCTTGTGCAGCTCTTAATGTAATTCCAGGTGGATCTAATCCGGTCTCAGTATCTAACATGATATGTTTTAACCAACATGCCTTATCTAAAAACATTGTTTTAATCATATAAAATGACCCCCATAATCTTTTTCTAAAATGTGCTTCACTTGGACAACCTTCAGTACCTTCTAAACCCCAACTTTCAATACCTGTACTAATAACACCAGGAACTAAAATAACTGGATATTTAGCTTCAATACCTTCTTTCTTCAATAATTTACCAATGGCAAATGATTCACTTGGATTGTGTAATTCTTCTCCATCATTCTCTTCTAAAATATTTAACAATGGTGTTGGTAAAAGTTCTTTCCAATCATCAAAATATCCACCAACTGTATCAAAATTCATGAATTGATCAAATTCAGGTAATAAATCATGTTTAATCATTGTTTTAGATCCAAAATATAAAGCTAAAAGTGTTCCGAATAAAACACCAAATATAAATGTAAATCTTTTTGTTCTCAGGATAGCTTTAGCACGAGATTGTTTTCTTTTTTCGGACTTTGTCTGTTTTGCCAATTCGGATTTAGAAGTTTCAAATTCTGTTACCTTTGATTCAACTTCAACAATTGATTGATCGGTATTTTCATTTTTATTTGATGTTGATTTGATTGTTGTTTTAGTGGTAACTTCTTCAACTGGGGTTTCACTGACTGAAGATTGTCTTCTAGTTCTTCTCTTCTTAACAGCCATCTTCTTTTTATTAATAACTACTAAGTGACCCTACCAATTGAATGAGAAAATAAATAAACAAATAAATAAATAGCAAAAAAGCAAAAAAAAAGCAAAAGAGGGAAACAAATCAAATATAAAGTTTTTATAATATATACAGCCGGCCGGGATATTCCTATAATATTAGCGGTTTTTTATTTTTTTGTATTTTATTTACTTTCTATTTTATCGCTTTCTTAAAATTTCTAATAATCTCTCCTTTTTTTTTTTTTATTATAGAAAACCCGAGATTATGTAATACAAATTGTATTACATAATATATCATACATCATGGCAGTGTAAACAATTAGATTGAAATATATCAATTTAATTACATAATCAATAAGTATAGATTAAGTACAGTTATTAATAAATAATGAAATTATGGCTCTTTTTGTTATTAAAATAAGCTGTCATTTTCTAAAACATCAACTATATAAACACTTAAAGTGATCTATACATACATATCTATATATATATATCTAACATTTAATATATATACCTGTTCAGATTTTTTTGGTTTAACTTGGTATCGATTTGTTAAAATTATATCACTTGATTGGTTTAGTTTATCATTATATTTACCCCATACCTTTATATTTTTAATTTTTTTGATTTTTAGATTTTGTGTCTTTTTTCATATTAGACAACAAGTAAGAACTACCACTACTTTTTTACAATGACAAGCTTGTATTTAAGATCTACATTTAGTTCATTAAGAGAATATCTTACACCAATTACACACAAGTCTACATTTACAGAAACAGGTGAAATTACACCTGAAGAATTTGTTGCCGCTGGTGATTATTTAGTTTACAAATTCCCAACTTGGCAATGGTCACCTGCACCTGATCATAAAAAGAAGGATTTTTTACCTGCTGATAAACAAGTATTAGTTACTAGACATGTCCCATCTTATGTTAGAGCAGCAGATTATGAAGACCCAGAAGGTTTAGGAGATACAGATCCTTCTAGTATTAATAATTCCGGTTCTACCCTGGAAGAAGAAGAAGAAGAAGGTTGGACAACAACGTATACTAAGAAACCATTACCACATCACTGTACTCCATCAGAAGAGAGAAGACATTCACAACAGTATGAAGAGATGATAGAGACTGGTGACTCAAAACATTCTTCAACTTCACAATCTCAATCACAATCTCCAATATCTTTACCTGTATCCATTCATACAGTGGAAGAAATTAATGATATTGATGATTTAATCGATGATAATGCTGAAGAAATAGAATCAATTCCAGAAAATATAAATTTTAATGAAATTGTGAATGATCCAAAAAAGAGAAGTTATGACTTGTATATTAGTTATTCAACAAGTTATAGAGTTCCAAAGATGTATTTAGTTGGTTTTGATTCAAATGGTATCCCATTAAAACCTGAAACAATGTTTGAAGATATTGCAAGTGATTACAGACAAAAAACAGTTACCATTGAAAAAGCTCCATTTTTATCCAATACAACTTCTGTATCAATTCACCCTTGTAGACATGCAACTGTTATGAAAGTATTAATGAAAAGGGCTATACTAGCAGCTAGAGCTAAAGTTGAAAAGCAAAAGCTAGATTTGGTGAAAGGTTTGTCAAAATTAGGGATAGCACCTGAAAATGGTGAAACTACATCTACTATAGATACAGATGATATGGAAGATGAATGGGAAGCCGTTGGTCAAGGTAATGCCTCACAGAATACAGATGGAAGTGGTGAAGAAGAAGAAATAATAAGAGTGGATCAATATTTAATCATCTTTTTGAAATTTATCGCAAGTGTTACTCCAGGTATCGAACATGATTACACTATGGATGCCTTTTGAATTTCAAGCCAATTGTTTGATGGCTTTGTATACGGTCCCATTTCTTCAACATTCCTTTTCTTTCACTTTTTTTTTTTATTTAGTTTATTTTTTTCTTTGTTTTTATCTTCATTTATAATATGAATTTCTGTCTTTTTTTTTTAATACTGCTTGCTAGTGTTCTTTTTATTTTTATTTTATCTAATCTACATATACTTATACCGTGATAGTGCCTATTTTACTTGACCTATTAAAAAACGTATTAAATCTATTAAACTACCATAACGAATTAACTATTCATCAACTTGTTTCCAAACTTTGATACTTTTATCAACTCCACCAGTTATTAGTCTTAATCCACTACGATCAAATTCCGAACATAGTATACCAGATTCACCAGGTAGTGAACCAGGAATAGGAACATTGACACCTGATTGAAAAACTTCACCAGTTTCCCAATCCCAAAATCCGAATTGACCATTATCACAACCTGCAAACATAACATCATCACTGTTGGCACTTATGGTATTCATTATTATATTACCTTCATTTATCTTATCATTACTTAAATGTGTCATCTCTTGTAAAAATTCACACGAAGGTAATTTGAATTTTTTCAATCCATCACTTGATCCACTTATAAATTCTTCTCTGTCTTGGTTATATGCAAATGATCTAACAGATTTTGAATGGTATGTAAGAGTATCCATACATTTTCCGGCAACTAAATCCCATGTCCTCACCGTTGAGTCCATCGAACAACTTATAATTTGTGGATTTGTGGATCTACATTTAACTTTATTAACACTAGTTTTATGACCAGTTAAAGTATAAACAGGTAATTTTGTTCTAATATCCCACACCCTAACAGCACTATCCCTACCAGCGGTGACAATTAGGTCTAGAGTTGGATGTATATCAATCGTATAAACAGAGGATAAATGGCCATGGTAGTCTCTTACTATTCTATTTTTTTCTAAATCCCAACATTTAACAGTTTTATCTTCAGAACAACTAAACATATATGGATGTCTATCAGAAACTACTAAACCTCTAACAGCCATTATATGTCCAGTTAAAGTAAGTTGTAATTGTGAACTGGCTAAATTCCAAATTTTAATTGTTCTATCTGACGAACCAGTTGCAAAGAATTTATTGAGTGGATCGAATGTGATTGAATGGACTTGTCCAGTATGTCCCAATATTATCTTCTTCAACTCCCAATCGCTGTGTGGTTTTGAATTTAATTTTGATTTATTCTTATTTGAATTAGACGGCACTAATGCATGATTCGCAAATGCATTTTCACCCGTGACATTTATTGAGTCTAAACCAGATATTTGTGGATCTTTTGCATATATACTTAACTCTTGTGATGTTGGTGTTGGTAGTTGTAATTCATCTTCAAGTAATGATGATTGTGTTCTTAGTAGTTGCTCTTGTCTCATTCTATCTAGGATTGTCTTAGTTTCACCTGTTTTTTTTTCTAGGTATCTAGGTAGTATTTTGTATTCATCTTGAAAATCATTTGATATTATAGATTTCAAATACGCTGAATTACTTCTTTCATCATACAGTGTATCGTTAAGAAGTTCTGAAGAATTGAAGAGAACTTTACGAAGCTTCCTTGTCTCTTCAATAGATTCTAATGTCATGATGTGATAACTCGTTTAAATGCTAACAAATAAGTGCTATGTGATAGTAAACCCTAACCAGATAGATGATGTCGCTTGTATGTTAGTTGTATACAATACTAAATTTATATGTTTTTTTTATAAAAATATTCAAGAAAAAGAAAAAAAAAAGTCAGATTTTAAACATTACCTGTAATACTGGGAATAATTCCCATTTATGAAAATATGCAGCGTAAATATTTTTTTTTTTTTAATTTTTTTTTTTTTTTTTAAAAAAATGAATTTTTTAATTTTTCAATCTTTAAATGTATTACTAATATACCCCTTCTTTTCACAGTGCTCAGTTGAAGATAAGATACTTAGTCAAGTTAAAGAATAATATACTTTGGAAAAACATCAAAAAATGTCTACCAATCCAGAACAAGAAGGTTTACCACAAGAAGAAGCCCAAGATCAAGAATACATCAGTCTTCAAGAAGTTGAAGAAGTTGTTGATGATGAAGATCAATCGAATGATATGGATATGGATGAAGATGACGATGAAGGAGAAGATGATGCCCAATATGATGGTCAATACGACGATGATGATGGAGAAGATCAAATTGAAATTGATCTAACGAATAACTCTTCAGCATATTTCGATACACACAAAGATTCAGTTTTCACTATTTCTACACACCCTACTGTCCCACTTGCCGTGTCTGGTGGTGCTGATAACACAGCTTATTTATGGACTACACATACATCTCCAACTAAGTTTGTTGCCGAATTGAAAGGACATACCGAATCTGTCATTGCATCAGGTTTCACAGCTGATGGTTCATACGTTATTACCGGTGATATGACTGGTAAAGTTTTAGTGCATAAAGCTAGTAAAAAATACCAACAATGGAACTTACATGGTTCATTAGAAGATATTGAAGAAGTTTCATGGATTAAAGTTCATCCAAAGCAAAATTACTTTGCCGTTGGTGCCATTGATGGTTCCGTTTGGGTGTATCAGATTGAACCAACTTTGGAATTAGTCTTTAGTGGGTTCTCACACTCTATGGAATGTACAAATGGTTTATTTGTGGATACTGAAAACTTGGACGAGTTGAAATTAATCACCATTTCTGAAGATGGTTCAATTATTGGATGGAACTGTTTCACACAACAACAAGAATATAAGATTGATGGTACTAATCAATTGAAAGGTTTATTAACTCCATGGGTTTCAATTGCTGCTGATCCACGTTCTAAAAGAGTTGCCATTGGTTCAAGAGATTCTCAAGTTGCAATTTTAAATTATGAAACTGGTAATATATTAACAACTTTCTTGGCTTTGAAATTAAATGAAGATCAAGACGCTTTTGATGCATCTATTGAAACTATTACATGGTCAGACGATAACACCATGAATTTGATGGCATTAGGTTTAGTCTCTGGTGATATCTTTGTCTTTGATAGTAACACCTGGAAAGTTAGAAAAACCTTAAAATGTGGTGACGCTATTACCAAGATGGTGTTATTAAAGAACAGTGCATCTTTAATTGGTGCTTCAATGGATGGTAGAGTTTACAAATGGGATTGTAGAACTGGTGAAGTTTTACATACATTACATGGACACCACTTGGGTGTTTTAGATTTCTCTATTGACTGTTCAGGTTTAAGATTAGTCACCGCTGGTGATGAAGGTGTTTCATTGGTCTTTGATATTTAGATGTATATACATTCAACATAGTAATAATAATTTTTTTTTTTTGATTTACTATAAAAATGGAGTTGATCATTAGTGTAAACATTATGAGCGTATATTACTCAATTTTTCATCAATCAATCTATTGATTAATTTATACAATGGACTTTCTGTATTAGTAACTTGACTTTCCAAACTAACATTAATCTGTCTTTCAATCAATTTACCAGTTAAATCAACTTCAATATTAACTTCTTCACCAATAGACTTCATAGGCATAATAACTTTAGATTGAGTATATGCAACCATCATAATTTTAAAACTACCAGTCTTGTAGTCAACATCTGTCACTGTCAAACTTGTACCATCAACTGCAATAAATCCTTTCAAAACAATATAGTTGATTAATTCTTTATCTCTTAATTTGAATTCAAAAGTAATTGCATTATCATCATTAACTCTAGAAACAATATTAGCAACTGTATCAACATGTCCTTGAACAACATGGCCTCCAAATCTAACGTCCCCAGAGATTGCACGTTCTAAATTAACTTTATCACCAGTTTTTAAAGATCCTAAATTTGTCTTACGAAGCGTTTCTTGAGATATACCAACTTTAAAACTATCAGTATCAAATTCTGTCACTGTAAGACATGTACCATTAACAGCAATAGAATCACCTAAATGGCAATCATCCAATATACAAGTGGCATTATTAACTGTTAAAGAAACCCCATTACCCCCGGATTCTGTTGTATCCATGGTCAAATAAGACTCCACCTCTCCAATGGTTTCAACTATTCCTGTAAACATTTGTGGTTTTTTTAAAAAAATTTGGCGTATATAAATTATTCTTGACTTAAGAAGATGTATATAAATATAATCAATACAACTACAACCTAAAATAGGCTAAAATAGATAAACTTATAAACCCATTTGATTAATAAACATAAATCGAAGTTGTAAATTATTAGTCAGACTACACACCTTTACACGATATTGAAATTTTTTTTTTTGCAAAGAAAATTTTTTTTTTACTTCGAAACTCAAAAAGGAAATAAATTTGTTTTTTTTTTTCATTTCTTCCACTTTAAAATATTTATAAAAATTTTCTTTCTTTCTCTTTAATACAATGATATAATTTAGTATAATAATATACAACTGATTAAACAAGTTTACTTTGAAATTTAGAATGAAAACATACAGGAGTTTATTTTATATTCTAAATTTCTAGTAATATTTTAATCTGGGATTTATCACCATGTTTATAGTAGATCGTTAAAAGTACTGGAATAAATTTCTCATTTCAAGAAATCAGTTCTTGCTTTTAATTAAGGAGAACCTTCTTGAAATACTTATAGAAGTTGGTTCAATTTAAGGGAAATTGACATTATGGTCACCCGAGTGTTTTAAAATTCAAAGGTTTTATGGGTTGTTTCTTTGTATTAGAGATAATTTGAATAGTTTTCTATTTTTTTTTTACTGAATACTCTCGCTTCTTTGACTTTTTTTGGAAAAATTTCTTTCCCTTCTTTATGGGGATTACTTATTGAATGATGGAATAGTCATGATTCATACAGTTTTTGTTCATCTTTTATTTGGTCCCAGATATTTTTTTTTCTTTCTTCCTAATTAATACTGCATGATACTTAACTGTACGTTGTGGATATTTGTTTGGTTTAAAGGAAAGTATATATGGGGGTAGAAGAGATGAATTATTGGATGTTTCTA
Source organism: Ogataea piceae (assembly GCA_030567815.1). Classification (NCBI taxonomy): domain Eukaryota; kingdom Fungi; phylum Ascomycota; class Pichiomycetes; order Pichiales; family Pichiaceae; genus Ogataea; species Ogataea piceae. Next base: position 253,065 of record JAJLSX010000004.1, on the reverse strand, counting down.
TATTCGTATATTTCAATCTATTTTCCTTATCTTGAATATGAGAAATTGACCATTAGTGTTTAAAAGAAGCTTGTATGACTGTTTTTAAAGAAAGGTTAAACTTGAAGAATTATTTCCTATATATTCTTACAATCTTACTTTGTAATTTTTACATTCAAAATTTCTGTGATAATCTTGGTAAACGATTCCCAAAAATTAATCCTTCAAAAGAAGAGAGTCTGCAGAGGATAATTACGATATTTTCACCGTTTGTTATTAACCTTTGATGATTTTCTACATATTTTATATAAATTGTAAAAAAACAAAATGTATATATATAAAAACTGAAAATCTTAAATAAAAAAATTGTTTATGCAATCAATTTTGATGTGTAAAAATTGCAGATCAATATCATTTCTCACATTAAGAGATGTCTATAATGATGCACATTTTGCAGAAATTTTAATAGTGTACGTGTAGTATATGCATGATCGTCATATAAATACATGTTTTAAGTAAATATGATCGATCCCGTATAATATAATGTATATATGAGAAATTGTATTTGCGCATAGTATATGAAATTTTAAAATACACAATTTGTGTATAAATTGTGTATAATACACATTTGAACATCATTTTAAAGATATATATATGTGGGTGTGTACATTTACACACATCACAAATTGTTACAGATACACAAAATACATCAATAAATTATACCTTTATCTATAACCGAATTAGCGATAACCCCTCTCTCACCCCTGTATATATTACAATTACAAAGTATATTAATAAATAAAAAAACACGTAATCTAAAGACGCATATTATATAAATTCGTTCTAATGGCAATTAAAATTTTAAAAATTATTTTACTACAATAATCCTGAGGAAAAAATTGAAACTTTTTAGTTCTTAAAAATAAAATTATTCTTATATGCACCGTATATTATACAAATAGGAATTTTTATATTTAGTATAATATAGTATAGTATATTTTTTTTTAATATATACATGGCCACATGCCGGTCCTAGCCAATTTAACTAAAAATGGCAAACTGTGTACAAGATTATTAGATGTTTGACATATTATCATGATACAATATATACTATAGTCTATATAAGTATATTATAGCTATATATTTATTTAGTGAAAAAATGGAATGAAAGATACTATGCACTATGCAATATATATCAATGTAAGTCTAATACTAAAGAAAGTGTACAGAATGCGCAGCTGATGTTATTATGTAACGGTGTAGATCTCCCTATAAAATTTTCTTTTAGTGAAATTTATAAAAGAAAAAAAATTCCTGTGCTAATGATATACCGCCATATAATAGCCATACTATACCACGCCATTATGCCATGTACGTGTACGTACGTGTACGTATACGTATACGTATAGTAAATTTTTTTTTAATAAAAAATTTACGCTGTGCGCCCGGATACCTCATGTTATACGTACTCATACCACACACCTCCTTTCTCAATCGCCCGTATTTATTGATCACCCTGTAATTGTTAAATTATAAAGAGCCCTGCCTTTTTTTAATCAGCGAAAAAGCTTATTTACTGCTAAATCATTTTTGGTAAATGTACCGTACACTATATAAATATATATAATATGTCTATATAATATATAGAGTATATCTATACTTATTCAATATAACTTAAATACTTTTATTTAACAATGCAGATAGACAATAGTTTATTTTATTTATTTAACTAATTAATTGTGTAAATTCCATTGATTAACTGTCTAATAATTTGTAATTGTCAAAAAATCTTTTAGACAGAATTTTAAGTTCCTTTATATGCTGAATGAAAGAATGTGTACTTTGTTTCTCTATTGTTGTTGCATTGTCTCTCTTCTTTTTTTTTTTTTGATTTTTGTGTGATTTTTTCTTTTGTGGTTTTTCCATTTCGTTTTTGTATTTTTTTTTCTTTTTTTTTTTTTTTTTTTTTTTTTTTTTTTTTTTTTTTTTTTTTTTTTTTTTTTTTTTTTTTTTTTTTTTTTTTTTTTTTTTTTTTTTTTTTTTTTTTTTTTTTTTTTTTTTTTTTTTTTTTTTTT
>JAJLSX010000004.1:199219-250911 GCA_030567815.1 Ogataea piceae | reverse complement strand
TGTTTTTATTTGCTTTTTTTTGTTTTTTATATTCTTTATTCTATCATTTAGAGGTGATTTAAAGGGTTGTAGCGCATACACTTATATATCCTTTTTTTTGTTTTTATTATCAGATCCTTGTACATTTCATACTGTTATATACTCATATATTCATATACATTCATTCATCCATTCATATAATGTCTTCACATCGAAATTATAAACGTCAGCAGAGTACGAGTAGCGTATCAAGTACTGGTAGTTCAGATGGGAAATATAAAGTTAAAAAGCATAAGAAGCGTACCAGTTTATTCATCCATAGGTTTTATACTTTCAAAAATAGAAGATTTGTCAATGTTGGTATACCATTGATGTATTTAATTGCAATATTTATTATAATTAACTATTCCAGTTCAAATCGAATAAATAGTAGTGAAGAAAGTAGTAGTAGTAGTATATTTGGGAATTTATTCAACTGGGGTAAAAATAATAAAAGAATTGAGAAACCAGATGCTAAAAATGAATTATTAGAAGAAAATAAAGAAGAAAGTGATAATATTTTACCTTTCCCATATACGGCAGATACATCAGTTTTACCAAATGCACCATATTTACATGTTACAAAGACAACAGATATAAGGTCAACTTATACAATTTACTATGATTTTATATCAATTTATTTAAAAGAATTGAAAACTGATCCAAAGACTCAATTACCAGAAGTTGATTTCCACTGGAAAGATTTCATTGATATGAGTGAATTAATACCTTTAATTGAACAAAAACCAAGTTGTTTTGCAGCAGGTGTATTAGGTTCAAATGTTAGAACTCCATGGCCAGGTTGTATAGATTCACCAAATTTTGATTTAAGTATACATTTTAAAGAACCTGCCAAAGATTATGAAACTGAAAATCGTTTAATAATGAGAGCTAAAACTTATTTACATTCAGTTGCTAATAATCCATTAAAATTAGTTTTTTTAGCAGGTGATTTAGGTTTAGTTGTTAAAACTGGTGATCGTAAAGATATTGTTAAAAGTGGTATGCTTGAAGCTTTTATTAAAAGAAAAATGAATACTTTTAGAGCAACTTATCAACAAATTTTAACTGCTCCAATTTCAACTTTTGATTCATTAAAAGAAATTAGTGATATTTTAGATCGTCCATTAGTTGATGCAAATGGTGTTAGTATAGCAGAAATTGAATTATCACAAGATAGATTTGAATTCCCACCTGATAAGAAAAGATCTAAAAGGGCTCAACTTGCATTCCAATCAAATGATGTTTATTTCCATAATGTTATGATTAGATTACCAAATGGTGGTGTTACAGTTGCCAATTATGACTGGAGATTTTTCAATGGATTATTAACCGATGAATTAGAAATTAGAGGTGCATGGCATCAATTAATTCGTGGTTGGATGCAATTCTCTGCAAATATGGGTATTGTTTCATGGTTATCAGAAGAATGTTTACTTGGTTGGAGTCGTAATGGTTTACTATCTCCATGGGAAACTGCTGCACATTTTGAAGTTCCTGCAAGAGATATGGTTAGACTGGCTGAAGCTTTTAATCAAACATTAATCATTCAAGATCCAAATGATGGTACAGGTTCATTTTTCATCGATGTTAATCCTTTTTATATGGAAAGAGCTAGAGAAAATGATGGTAATGCATCACCTGAGAATGTTGATTTAAAATTTATTGATACAAGAACTGGATTTTATATTGAAATTAATGGATTAATGTTAAGTAAAAATGGTATGACATTACCTCAAAATGCAATGGAAATGGTTAGAAATGATAAAAACGTTATTAAAGATGTTTCAGGTCCTGATGAATATGGTAATTTCCATTTACCTCAAGGTGAAAGAAAATTTGTTAATTCAGGTAAAGGTCATTTCTATCACTTGAACCATTTAACTCCACTTCATAGAACATTATTTGAAGGTAGATTAAGTAATGTTCCTTCTAACTTCCCAGCAATTTTGGATATGCTTTACAAAGATATCTTGAATTTACATGAATTTTTAAATTATAAATTTGTTCCTCATTTACGTCTATGGGTTGATGGTTCTAAATGTCAATACGTCCCATCTGAAGATTTAGAACTTTTCAAAAAAGGTGGTTCAAATTTCATTGGTGCTTGTCACGATATGAATATTTGGAAAGAATATAACCATACTAGAGAAGCTACTCTATTTAAATTTTGGGAAACTGATAAAGATTATGAAATTTTATTACGTACTAGTGATGAATTACCTCTACTATATGATGATTGTTGGGTTACTAAAAGAGTTAATCTCTTGTCAAGCGTTTATGATATCCCAATTGGGGGACAACAGGAAGAAATTATAATTTAAAAAAAAAATTTTAAAAAAAAACACTGTTTACTACTACTACTACGTCCTCTGTATAACTATCAATTATACAACACAAAATGAACCAAAACAAAAAAAAAGTTCAAAAGGAATTTTATACTCGACAAATTTCAATACAATACAATATATAATATATATAATGTATATATGTGTAATATAATACAATATAATACAAAATAATTAATCAATCACATATAAAGAAAGCTATATATATAATATTGCATGTGTGATGAAACTATAAAACACGATAATTTATTGTTCATTACCTGCCATTCCAATGAAAATATACCGTACGATCTTTATTTTATAAATAATAAAATCAAATGTAATCATATATGTAATATATAATGTATCTGTGATCATTGTGAGTGGAAGGTACGTACGTACTTGACTGGCGTACACGTAAAATTGTGGAATTAAATCTCTCCGAATAAAATAAATTTTTAATATTACGTAATTATTTTTTTTTTCATTTTTTTAAATCCGAAAATTAGCACGTGATCATCGAGAATGAATTTTTCGTTTTGTCATTTTTGTCATTTTTGAAACTTTTGATCTTTCTTGACCTTTAAATTTGCCTTTGAAATTAATACTTTGATGATAGCTTTACATTTTATATTGCAATTATAATTAGTCGTAGATATTATATATTACAGTATGAGTATATCAAGTTCTGATATACTGGAGAGTATTTCACTTGCAGGTCATAGAGGGTGAGTTATAATATTACTTATTAAATGGTATCAACAGGTGACGTTTGTTACTAACAATTTTTTTTTTCCTTTTTTTTTTCTGCATTACAGTTTTAAAAATCAATTTCCTGAAAATACAATATTGGCATTTGATGAAGCTATAGATACAGGATGTACAGTTATAGAGACTGATCTTCATATTTCTAAAGATGATCAGATTGTTATCACACATGATGTGAGTACATATAGAACATATGGGGTTGAATTTGATGTTACAAAAACTGATTATTACCCAACATTGGCGGATTTAAGAACTGTTAAAGAACCACACTGTCAAATGCCACTTTTCAAAGATTTACTAAAATGGTGTTTTAGAAAGAATCAAGAAGGGCTTAGTAAGCCAATACAATTGATGCTTGATATAAAGATTGATAATGATCCTGATAAAATTATTGAGTTGATATTCAATGATCTCTATACAGTTGGTCCAAGTGATGATAATAAAGATGAAAATTTGGATTATTGGAAAGACAAAATACTTTATGGTATTTGGGATGCAAAATATTACAATTCAAAATTGGAAATTTTCCCAATTTTTGCCATTTCATTCGATGTTAAACTTTGTAAAAATATGGTTGAATCAATTAAAAGTTTAGGTGGTAAAGTTAGTTCAGTTTCATTACTTTCTATCATTTTAGATTTCCCCGATAAATCTCAAGAGATTGTCGCTTATTGTAGACAAGAAAACATGAAAATTTGGTTTTGGACTATCAATAATAAATATTCTCTGAGAGAAGCTTATAAAGCATGTGGTTCAATTCCTGATCAGAATACCGATGAAAGTTTGAAACGTGATGGTGGTATCATTAGTAATAACTTATTAACGGGTATCATGACTGATAACCCACCAATTTTATTATCAAATGATGAGGTTCCATTAGGTTTGAGATACTGGACTCAGAAATTTTTCATGAAAAAGTTTTACACTGCTTTTGTTTACTTGGTTCATCATAAGTATAATGTTAGACCTGTATTTCTTTTCTTAAAGAAGATTGGATTCTTGTGAATCTATTTTAAAGTCTCTTCTTGTTGCAAGGTTCGGTTGGTTTTTCGGTTTCTTTTGTTTTGGTTTTTCTTCTTTTTTGTTTTGTTTTGTTTTTCTTTAGTTTACTTAGTCTTTGACATATGCATATGGCTATATACAATTAGATACATTTATATAAAGTTATGGTTCAGTTTATTAAAAGTTTATCAAAAAGGCGGTGGCTGTAAACAGTAAAAGTTAAAAATAAAGTGGGGGAAAAATCTCGCGCGGGAGAATCCCCCCTTGAATACAACAGAATTTAACGCTATATCCTGTATTTCTAAAAGACTAAATTTACACGATATACTATTGATATGATAGGTATGGCAACTGATAGACTCTTTAAATAATCAGTAAACATGGTGATTTTGATTATTTTATCAGTCATTTTACTATTTGACTATTCAAAAGAATTCGTTGTATATGCATTTGAGATATCTTTGAATGCTGCTGGTATCCTTGATAATTTGAAAAATGACCACAGTCATAGAAATTGTCCGAATTTTAAACCACCACTGATAATTGAAAACTCAACTTTAATATATTCAAATAATGGGTCTGAATATAATAATAACAATATCCAGTCATTTCTAGAAAGTGCTATAATTTACCAATTTCCAAATTTGGAAGCAAATTATTTCTTAGACAATGATAGGAAAATTATTGAAAAAGAGCTTAAAAATGATTATTTCATGATAATATTAGGCGGTATTGACCATCATTGGGATACTGATCAATTTGAATATTTCACCACAATTATCGACAACACCCACTTTTACCATAATTTAATGGGTTATGGAATATTAGATAACAGTACACTAACCACAAATTTACCCTTTTTAAAAGCAGTTTCTAGGGATTTAAAAAGATATTTAATTAAAACTGGGAAAAGACAAATACCAATAGGTTTATACCAAGATAAACTAAATAATGATAGTTTGGAATACCTTTCATGCATGAATAACTATAAAGTTGATTTTCAATTTTCCCCCAACTATGAGATTGCCAAGTCAAATATTACATTGAATAAATATTTAAATATTAGAGATTTAGAATGCCCTCAAATGGAATTTCCAACGAGATATATACCTAAAGAACCAAAAACGAGTAAATGTGATTGTATCATGTCTGTATTAAACTGTATGGTCAGTGCAAACTATCAATTGAATAAAAGTTTAAATCTATTAAATGAGATTTGCAGTACAGTGTACTGTGGATCTATACAAAATGATGTCAATAATGGTAGATTTGGTATATTTGCCGGATGTACACTATTACAAAGACATTCGATTGCATTTAATTTATACTATACATTATTTAATTACAACCCCAAAATGTGTCATTGGAATGGATCTGCCAAATTAACAAATACAAATAGGTCAATAAGTCAAGTTGAGAAATTATTTGAATACAATGGTAATACATGTAAACAAGAAATACCAAATGACTGGCAATTACTACTAAATGGGAAACTATTAAAAAATATAAACCATTCACAATTTGAAATTTACAATTCAACAGAAGATAATATAATTGATTTTCATCAGAATAAAGGATTTAAAAAAAATTCATATATACATTACTACTACTATTTATACATAGTACTATTATTCTTTCTTTGGACCCCAATGAACACCTAAAAATCCAGCATCTGATTTATTTAATAAATTCATCTTTTTCTGTAAAGTTGAAGTTTTAGGAGATCCAACTAGGTAAAATCTTGACTCACCTTTAACATCTAAACTAACATAAATTAATTCTTGTTGAATGAAATTTTCTTCAATTGCTTCTAATTGAACAACTGCAAATTTATAATCACTTTCAACATAAAATCTCATCAACATGTGTTCTTTACCATCTTTAGCAGTAAATTTAGTAGCTGTAATTGGTCTATTTCTAGACCATTTATCACTTGGAGCCTGTCCATAAGCTTTTAATCTAATTTTTTTACCATTACTAATTTCTTCATCTGAATAACCTAATAATTTCAAAGCATCAGGATTTTGTTCAATCTTGGAAACAACTCTATTAAAAGTTGATGTTTCACCAGATGGTGAAAATAATTCATTAAAGACTAAGTAAATTGAAACTGATGATACCCCTAATGCTGCTAAAACTATTGATGAAGAAATTAAAAATTTAGTTCCTCTCTTTAATGTATGATATAATGGAGAATCAGCTTTACCTTTACTCTTAGATTGTGTATTTTTACTATGTTGTTGTTTCTCTTGCTGTGTCTGTTGATTTAATATTATTGATGTAGAAAAATATCTTGTTGAAGAAGATAGTAAAAATCTAGAATTTTGTCTCAACATTGACTGTTGTGTAGTTCTTAATAAATATGACATGATGCAAATATAAAACCAATGTATAATTTTAAATAAATAGAAGATTAAAACTATACTTAAATCATCTCCATCATTATCGGTAACTTTCTTAAATTATCTCTCTCTCTCAAATCTTCCGCTGCACTTAAAATTTTTCATCTTTTTTTCTTTTGTCACAAAAAATTTCAAAAACACAAAAAATTCAATAAAATCGGATTATGTAATTAAACTTTTTTTTACTCCTATATATATATTAAATATTTTAAAAAGACAAAGGAGTAGTTGGACCAAAATTTGGACCATTCTGGGGCCCCTGGTGCAATTGGTTAGCACGTTATCTTCCGGAGGTATATGGTTGCGGGTTCGAGTCCCGCGGGGCTCTAGTTTGATGATTTTTGGTCTAATTGAAGTTAAAATTAATACTGTTAATTTTTTACAACTTATTATCAAATATATATAATCAGTAAATAAATTAATCAAAATCTGAAACAATGATTAATCTATACTCCAGATGGAAATAGGATAAAATATTGAGATATAAATTCTAAACGGAGTCAGATATCAATCGATCGATCCTTCGATCGAGCCTTCGTATATATACTCGTGCCATATAAAACAAATAAATTTATTATACCCGCGGAGAAGTCTTAAGTATAAAATTATGGGGCATGCTCTTAGGCAATACGTAATACGTGTGTATTAATTCCCCCCCTGATTTTATATATAAATCGATCGCACGGGGAGGACGTTTTTTTTTTATAAAATTAAAAATTTTGACTCTTAATTTAAATTACATAATCAAAGATTAATTTTGTTTATCACAAATAAATAATTTTTTTCTTTTTATTTGGCCATTTTATAGGAAGAAATTAATTGATTTTTTTTAATTTTAAATTTAATTGACTTTTCTTTTTTTTTTTTAAATTTTCAGTTTTCAAATTTTTCAATCTCTTTAGTCTTGTTTTAAGAAGAAGAAAGGAACGGGGTTTACGATTTATATAAAGTTATTATAATTTTAATTTCTTTTAATATATTTTTTTTCTTTATACTTTGTTAGTAGTGTTTCTTCAATCATTAAAACAAAAAAGAAAATGTGTGGTGTTTTAGCTATTGTACTATCAGATCCAACAAAGAATTGTGCATCAGAATTATTTGATGGATGTTTATTTTTACAACATAGAGGTCAAGATGCAGCAGGTATTGTTACCTGTGGTAGAGGTGGTAGATTTTATCAATGTAAAGGTAATGGTATGGCTAGAGATGTTTTCACACAACAAAGAATGGCAGGTTTAGTTGGTAATATGGGTATTGGTCATTTAAGATATCCAACTGCAGGTTCAAGTGCAACATCTGAAGCTCAACCATTTTATGTTAATTCACCATATGGTATTTCATTAAGTCATAATGGTAATTTAACAAATGCAACTGAATTAAAACAATATATGGATGAAGTTTCACATAGACATATCAATACAGATTCAGATTCAGAATTATTATTAAATTTATTTGCATCAGAATTAGCAATTGAACAAAAATCAAGAGTTAATAATAACGATATTTTTAAAGCATTATCAGGTTTATATTCTAAAGTTAGAGGTGCATATGCATGTACTGCAATGTTAGCAGGTTATGGTATAATTGGTTTTAGAGATCCACATGGAATTAGACCATTATTAATTGGTGAAAGATTAAAAGAAGATGGTACAAAAGATTATATGTTAGCATCAGAATCTGTTGTTTTAAAAGCACATAAATATCAAGTTTATAGAGATATTTTACCAGGTGAAGCAGTTATAATACCTAAAAATACAATGCAACCAGAATTTAAACAAGTTGTTCCAATGAAATCTTATACACCAGATATTTTTGAATATGTTTATTTTGCAAGACCAGATTCAGTTTTAGATGGTATTAGTGTTTATAGATCAAGATTAGAAATGGGTGTTAAATTAGCTCAAAATATTGCTAAAAAATTGGCAATTAAAGGACGTTTAATTAGAGATGCAATTGATGTTGTTATACCAGTTCCTGATACTTCAAGACATTCAGCTTTAGAATGTGCAGTTGCATTAAATGTTCCATATAGAGAAGGTTTTATTAAAAATAGATATGTTGGTAGAACATTTATTATGCCAGATCAACAACAGAGACAATCATCAGTTAGAAGAAAATTAAATGCAATGGCATCTGAATTTTATGGTAAATCTGTATTATTAGTTGATGATTCAATTGTGAGAGGTACTACATCAAAAGAAATTGTTAATATGGCTAGAGAAGCAGGTGCTAAAAAAGTTTATTTTGCATCATGTTCACCAGTTATTAGACATAACCATATCTATGGTATTGATTTAGCTGATAATAGAGCATTAGTTGGATTTGATAGAGATGAATCTGAAATTGCATCAGTTATTGGAGCAGATGAAGTTTTCTATCAAGATTTAAATGATTTAATTGAATGTTGTAAAACTGATGAACAAATTAAAGATCATGAAATTGAATTAGCTTTAACTCCAGTTGTTTCTAGAGATGATACAATTAGTTCTCAAATTTTAAATAATAATCAAATTTCTACAATTCAATCATTTGAAGTTGGTGTTTTTACAGGTGAATACGTCACAGGTGATGAAAATGATTATATTTTATCTGCTGAAAGGGCAAGAGCGCTAAATGAAAGATTAAAAAATGGCGGTAGTATAGGTGAAGGTATGGAAAGTTTGGATATGGCTGATGTTAAAGCTGCTGTTGAAATTTCAATGTTTAATAGTGGTGATTACAATTAATAAACTTTGCATTCAATTCTATATTTCTTACTTCTTATTTCATATTAATTATAATCTTATAAAATATTATATCATACTGTAAATAAAATGTACAGATCACTTCTATTCGTAAAATACATATGGTGTACTGATGTAAAACTTTTAAATTTTCATTTTCATTTTCATTTTCAATTTTTTTTTTTTTTTTTTCACAAAAAATTTTTTTTTTTTTGAACTTTAAAATTTTTTTTTTTTTATTTAACTAAAATTTATTTTCCTTTTTTTGTATTAAAGACTTTGGAATAGAAGGTTAATTAAGTGATTTTTTAAAGAATAAAATTGATACAAAGAGAGACAAGAATCAATAGTTACACTCATTGTTTTGCTTTTTTTAGTTTTCTTTCTTTCAGCATATCTGTATACATATCAATCAATATCATTTCATAAATTTTCCATTCGCATAAAATTAAAATCCAAATTCGCATAGGATCTTTTAATATATAACATATATACAACAATGGCAAAGAAATTTATATCAGAGGAAAGAATAAATGATTCCGATCTAAGCTCGGATGAAGAATCATCATATGAATATGAAGCTCCTAGAAGTTTTGAAAAAATTAAATCATTAAAAAATTTAAAACAATTATCAGGTAAAAATTTAAATAAGAAGGAATTATGGTTGATAAAATTACCATCAAATTTAAAGATTAACAAATTAAAGAAATTACCAGTGAATTTAAACATTGGTGAATCAACTGAATTTTCAATTAAAGATACTACATATTCATTAGATGAAGATTTAGCAGAATCTTCATCAATAACAACAGAATCATCATCAAATAAAGGGAAATATTCTATACTTTTAAAGAATGAAAAATCAAATGAATTAAAAGTTGACTCAAATTTAAAAATTTCAAGATTTTACAACATTTCTGAAAAAGTGACAATTCCTGATATTAACTATAAAAAAGTTGTTGTTCAAAGAAAAGATGTTGAACAATACGATGATTTAAGAATGAGACACTTCCCAACTGGTTACGGTATTAAAGATTTCGATGAAGCTAAACAACCTGTCATTCCTGGTCCAAACGGTAAGAAGAGATCAGCTGATGAAGCTTTAGATAGTGCAAAGGAAAAAACCAAGGAAGATAAAAAATCAAAGAAGGAAAAGAAGGAAAAGAAGGAAAAGAAAGAAAAGAAGGATAAGAAGAAGAGTAAAAATTAATTTGGATAATCGATTTCTGTACTAAAAAATTTATATATAATCTACAATAAACATAATACTAATAAAAAAGAAAGTTCAGTGTAAATGCAAAATAATGAAGGACTTGAAATAATAATACATAGAGGGTGGTGGTGGTGTTGCGGGTATAAATGATTGTACAATAGTATATATAAATGTGTGTGTGTTTTTTTTAAACTCTTCTAGAGTAATCTTTAAGTATACCTTTCATATGGGTATTTGTAACTTTACCTCTTCTTGGTTTCTTTTGTTTTCTTTCTTGAACTGGAGCAGCTTTAGTATTTTTAATACTTTCTAAATCGACATTTGTAGGTTTTAAACCATTTTCTAATAATTTTCTAGCTAAATCTTCTTCTTTAGGAACTTTAACTTTGCCCCACATATCATAAAATTCTTGATCAACAACATTACCAACTTTATAATTACCTAAATTTAACCATATATGTCTTGGTGAATTCTCTTTTTTAGTCTTGTGCACTATAATTTTATTATCTTTTTCTAATTTAGCAATAGTTGATAAACAACCATTCCAACCATCTTTCAATTGCTTAACAGATAAACCTTGGAAAGTTGGTTGATTTTCCAAGACTCTTAGTAAATCATCTGCAGTTTTAATATTGTGTAAAGATAAATATTCAAAAGTTTTATTAATTGGATCATACTTAATTCTATCAACATTTGATAAACATTTAACTAATTTTGCATCAATTCTAGTTCTCATTTGTTTTTCTAATTCTTCTATACTAATTGGTCTATCTGTACTTTTAATAATATCTGATGCAGTCATTAATCTAATTGATAAAGATGTTGTTATATTTGAATCTTCAGAATTATCATTATCTATCATTGAATCAACTGATGAATTCCCAGTTCTAAATCTTTTAGACTCACTATCATCAGAATCTGTATTCATCATTCTTTTAACAGATGTTTTCAATGGTGATGAAACAGATGAAGTATTTGAATCAATTACTCTCTTTTGCAACGGCAAAGTTGTAGATGAGTTTCTAATTGATTTCTTAAAAGCATTTAATTGTGATGCAAATGGATCCGACATTGTATAATTTATATACTCTATATTCAAGTAGATCGACCACTTATATAGACAAGACTATATACATTAAAGTTATATAAATAAATCAAATTTCTTTATAAAATTTGTGTCATTTTCATTTTTCCTTTGATTTTCAGAACAAAAAATTTATATTTAAAACTGTGGTGTTGAGATGTACTTTAACTTAATTTTTGTTTTGAATTACGTAAATAATTAAGTAATCTACTTACATAATCAAATTTACAAAATTACATAATCAGATGAAGTTGCAGAAGAAAATACAAAAAAATTTTCAGGTCAACGAGAAGCTTTTCGTAGTGTACAACGTGCGTGCGTGTGTGTGTGTGCGTTGGTGTATATAAATTGACATTTTCATTTTTGTTTCTTCTTTTGTTACAACTTTTTTCTTTCACTTCTTTTCAAAATTTTTTTTTTCTCTTTTCTAGTATGGAACGATTGCCAGGTGACGGTGGATATTTTGATTGTGATATATTTCTATATATTGATATTTCATTTATCTGTTACATGCTGTGTGCTGGATCGTGCTAGATTAGAATGTGTTTTGCACAATTTCAGCTTTAAAACCATCGTTGATAGAGGTCTACCTAACTTATAACTGGTATTGACTCATGAATCGATGATGACCTATAGTCTGATACAGAATATTTAAATTAATGTTTATAATATGTAAATAAATGTACTGTATGTACCCGTACCACTATATCGTAAAGATATATCTTCTTCACATTCCTTTGTATGGTTATTAATATTATAAATAAATTTCAATTAATTTATCATATTACAACCATTCTGTAATGATTATGTAATCTTTTTCTCGTTGTATGACAAAATTTTCGAAATTTTTTTTTTTCATCGGAAAAAAAAAAAAGGAAAAAAAGGCGAGGGATGGGGAGCTGTGAGAGCGAGCGACAGAGAGCGAGAAGGATGGATGGATGGATGGATGGATGGCCATGATTAAAACAAATATACTATATAAGTTATAAAAAGGTGTTTGATTAGATAGTAGTATTATTAGTAGTAGTAATAGTAGTAGTATATATATATATATTGATTCCATCTTGTAAATATCAGATAGTTTTGAAGGAGAATAAAATTTGGGCGTAAGTTTTTTTTTCTTGTTCTTCAATAATGGTGTCATCAGCAATGTTAAGATCTTCATTCAAGTTAGCTTTAAACTCTAACTCTAGAAGAAGTTTACAAACAGTTTTAAAATCACAAGGTTTCAATAGATCAGCTTTAAATGCACAATTACGTTTCTATTCAGAAAAGAAGGATGAAAAAAAGGAATATAAATCAATTTTAGATGAAGATTTATTAGCTAAAGCAGGTGTTGAAGCTGAAGAATCTACTCAATCTAAAGAATCAGAATCTACCAAAAAATCATCATCATCATCTGATGAATTTGGTCAACCAAGAAAGAGAAGAAATAATACAAAATCAACAATTGATAAGAAGAAGGAAAGAGTTGCTAAATTTTTCTGGTTTTCAGTTTTAGGTGGTTCATTATTAGGTGGTGCATATCTATCTAGAGATTGGGATGAAGTTGAAGAACCTGAATTTTACAGAGCTGATGAGAATGGACTTTCAGTTGGTTTAATTTGGACAAGATTTAAAAAGAGACTTACAGGTGTTACAGATGTTTTTTCAGAACCTGCATTTGATCAATTATTACCAGATCCACAACCAGAACCTTATAGACCACCATTAACTTTAGTTTTAGAATTGGAAGATTTATTAATTCATTCAGATTGGGATTATAAGAAAGGTTGGAAAACTGCAAAGAGACCAGGTGTTGATTACTTCTTAGCATACTTATCTCAATACTATGAAATTGTTATTTTTTCAAAATCTGCCATGGCTTTTGCTGAAACTACAGTTGCTAAATTAGATCCATATCATGCTTTCATTACATATTCATTATTCCGTGAAGCTTGTAGATCACAAGATGGTAAAGTTATTAAAGATATGAGTATGATGAATAGAGATCTTGCTAAATTAATTATGATTGATCCAGATGCAAATTGTTATTCAATGCAACCAGAAAATGCAATTCCAATCGATGCATGGGATGGTAAAAGAGATGATAAATTAATTAAATTAATTCCATTCTTAGAATATTTAGCAACTCAACCAATTAAAGATGTTAGACCAATTTTAGCTTCATTTAAAGATAAAAAATCAATTCCTGATGAATTTGCTGAAAGAGAATTAAGATTAAGACAACAATGGGAAAAAGATCAAGCTAAGGCAAGTGGATCATCATTAACATCTTCTTTATTAGGTTTATCTGGTGTTCAAACTAGACCTAAAAGAATGCCATTAGATTTAATTAGAGAAGCTGGTCAACAAAATTATATTAGAATGCATAATTACTTACAAGAAAATGGTCCTAAATTATTGAAAGAAGAAGAAGAAAAGACAAAAGAAATGATGGCTGAACAAAAATTCACATTGGAAAAATTCGTTAGAGAAGGTATCCCAACTTCTGAAAGTATTGCTGAACAACAAGCTGCTGCTGCTGCTATGCAAAGTAAAAACTAATTAACTGTATATTACCTATAATTACAGTTTAATAATGTTATTCAAATCATAGCTATTTCTTTTTTGGTGTTTTTTTATTAGGGTCTATTTGTACTCTCAACCCTATACTTTGTATATATATATAATACATAAGAATGATTTTTTTAAAGAAAAATAAAAATGAGAGAATATTTTTGTATTTATCCTGAATGTTGTATTGTATTTAGTGTTATGTATTTATTCCAAATCACCAGTGGCAACTTTGGTAATTAATTTATGAGCGATACTTGCACTCATTGGTAATTGGACACCTGCTAGTGGATCATCAGCACTGAATACTTCACCATCCAGTATTCTCTTTATATCTGAAGTTTCAAACCATCTACAATCTTCAAATTCTTTATCGAAATCAATATTGATATTTTCATTTTCACCATTAAATTCAACAACACCAAGACAACCAATCATTAAACTTGCAGGGAATGGCCAAGGTTGACTGCTTAATATCTTAATCTTTGAGGCTTTAGTTCCTGTTTCTTCCCAAATTTCACGAATTGTAGCTTCTTCAATAGTTTCACCAGACTCTATAAAACCGGCAACAACAGAGAACATTTTACTACCATTACTGAATTTCGCGTGTCTCTTATTATGTCCTAGTAACATCTTAGTTCCATCTGATGAAACAACACCAACGATTATACATGGATCTGTTCTAGGGAAGAAGACGTTATTAATTGGAGTTGATTTAGATGGACAGTTATTTGCCTCTGGTGATGTACAAAATAATTTTGTACCTGAATCAACAGGTATAGTTTTAGTACCACAACCTGGACAAAATTGATTACGCATCAACCAATCAAGATAAGTTTTAGAATATGCAAATAGTGAAGCTTCATTCTTGGAAAATGATAATGTATCCAGCATTGACTTAGCATTACCAATTTTACCACTTTCATCACCTAGATCACTAGATAATTCAGCGAGATAATCTTGCACAACTGTTGACTTTGTCACATCAATGGCAAAATATGGAACACCTTTGAAATCTTTATACTGGAACAAAGGTAAATCTTTAAATTTATAACCTGGTAAAGTGGTAAAATCGGCAGATAACGAATTACCAAAAGTTATAAACTTATCATCGTGACCATCTTCATCAATACCTAAAAATACAACTGTTATATCATCACGAGTACCGACTGAATTATCAATGTTATTTTGTGCCCAATTAAACATTAAATTTTTAACTGAATCAGGCGATTGAGATAGTTGTAAAACTAACAATTTATGCTCATTTTGTGAATTTACAATTGTATATGGATTAATTCCATTTTTACCGTCTTGCTTGAAAAAGACCAATCTTGCAGGACTATCCTTTGATTTAACAGCATGGGAAACAAACTCTGTATCGGTTCTCAAAAATGAAAATCTATTTAATGTAGTTGGAGTACCATAAAAAATATCAGTCATTTTTCTAATTGGTTTATGATTACTGCAACTTGAACTGTATCTATGAAAATTAGAAAGAAATGTCGAATTAACTGATTTTCTAATAGTTGTATTAAAACTAATAATATTAACCCTCTTTACCAAACTAAATATCATTAATATAAATAGTAGATGAATTGAATAAACTTCTGTATTACTAATTAAAATTTGAAGTTAAAACCAATCAGTAGTCATTTAAGGTAAGCCTGAAGTAGAGAAAATAATAATAAAACACAAAAAAACACGGGGTGCACAAATTTACTAATTTAGATTCTTTTTTTTGTTAATGATTATGTAATTATCGCTTATATTATATAACAGCAGAATAAAATTGGCAGGTAAAGCTTAATTGCCCCGCGGCGGGTTGCGGGTAGAAAGTCCATATTTGTAAATTTAGCCAACAGATGAAGGACATGTATATATATGATACGAATGATTGATCTTAATTTTAGATGTATATATTTAATATTATAGAAATTAGACTGTAAAAGTATATGTATATTTATATGGTATTGGAGAAAAATAAATATTTAATGAGAAATAATAAAAAAAGAGGTAGGGGGATAAGTGGGGGAGAAAAGGTGAGGGAAGGGGAATAAAGGTGAGGGAAGATATATATATGTCTTCAAACAATCCAAAATACCTATATAGCCTTATTTAATTTCGATATAATTGTATTGAACAAACAGCTAAGCATTGAGTATAAAAGTAAAACAAAATCAAAAACAAATTAAAAAGAATACGTGAGTAAAGACAAAAAAAAAAAAAAAAGCAAAAAAAAAGATCTTTCTGAAATTTTTTTCTTTTTTTTTTTATATAGAAACTCTATGAATGAATCAACCAACCAACCAAACATTTTGAGAAAAATAAGAAAGAAAAATAAAAGACTATTAATATAATAAAGTATTGAAGAAAATTAAAATTAAATGACAAGTCTTTGAATGTACATTGTTTGAGTAAACAAGTAAACAATAACAACACTTTTTTTGAAAAAAAATTTAAAGAGATCAAAAAATCTCTTATTCTATCTTTCCCCATATCTAGAAGTATAAGATAGATATACAAAAAAAAAAAACAAAAAAAAAAACAGTATAACCATGAAAACAACTATTTGTAAATAACATTTTGTTAAAACAATTAATTGCTTGATTGATTGTTTTACACAGAACTGATTTTTTCATAGTGTAAGTGAGAGTTTTTCTTTAATGTAATTTTCGCTTAATCAAGTTTTGTAGTAGTAACTTGTCAATTCGATTTGTTTTGTTTTATTTTGTTTTGTTTTGGTTTTGTTATTGCTGTTATTATTATTATTATTATTAATCATTCAATTTCAATATAAATTCCAAATAATTAATTTAAAGCCATGCTGGATTAATATTGGATTGTTGTTGTTGTTGTCGTTGTTGAACTTCTTGTGGTGGTTGCTGCTGCTGCTGTTGTTGTTGCTGTTGAGATAGTTGTTGAGCGTGCTGAGCGTGTTGTAATTGTGCTTGTTTTTGTAATTTTGCTAATTGTTGTTGTTGATCAAATCTTTTTCTTTCTGCATTCTTTAATTGTAATGCATAATCAGTTGTAAAACCTTCACCATATTCATTTGGTTGTTGTTGACCAGTTGGTGTTGCTCCTGCAGCTACAGCAGCAGCGGCCGCTGATGTTGCAGTTGCATCTGCAGTAATATCAGGCACAGGATGTGCTTGATTTTGAGGTTGTTGTAATAATGGTTTAATAATATTGTTATTGGTATTATTATAATTTATAGGTTCTGGATCTTGATAGTAGTGTTGTTGAGAAGCACCTGGAATATCAGAATCTTCAATTTTTTTATCAACTTTATCATCTGTACCAGTTAAAAGTTTTGGTTGTTGAGATGATTGAATTTGTTGAACTTGTTGAACTTGTTGTTGTTGCTGTTGAACTTGTTGTTGCTGTTGTTGCTGTTGTTGTTGTTGTGCTTGTTGTTGTGCCTGTTGATGTAATTTAAACTTGAAAACTGTCCAATCAAAGATACAATCATATTGATAACGTTCTCTAATGAATAAATTTTTAAATAATCTTCTTAAATAAATATAATCAGGTTTATCATCAAATCTTAATGATCTAACATAATTTAAATAATGCATAAATTCAGTTGGTAAACCTCTTGCTAAAACTTCAGCTGGTGTTGCCATTTTTTTTTCCAAAATACGATCATATTTTTGTCTCTTTGTAGCAGCTTTTAAACCTTGCCATGGTAATGAACCTCTACAAAAATAAATTAAAACATAACCTAATGATTCTAAATCATCTCTTCTTGATTGTTCAATACCTAAATGTGTATTAATTGAAGCATATCTTGCAGTACCAGTTAAATTTTTATTTTCTCTGTATGGAATATGTAAATGAGTTCTTGGATCTCTAAATTTTTTAGCTAAACCAAAATCAATAACATTAACTTGAGCACCTTTTTTACCAATACCCATTAAAAAATTATCAGGTTTAATATCACGATGAATAAAACTTCTAGCATGAATAAATTCAATACGACATAATAATTGATCTGCTAATAATAAAACTGTTTTATAACTAAATTTTCTATTACAATAGTTAAATAAATCTTCTAATGATGGACCTAATAAATCCATAACCATTGCATTATAATCACATTCAGTTCCAAACCATCTAATAAATGGAATACCAACTCCACCGCATAAAGCTTTATAAACTTTAGCTTCATATTCTAATTGTGGATGTTTAGCTCTAACATTTTCTAATTTAATGGCAACTTCTTCACCTGATATAATATTTGTACCTAAATAAATATCACCAAATGAACCTGATCCAATCTTTCTTCCGATACGATATTTTCTACCAACTCTTAAATCCATATTGTATATAGTATATAGTTTTTTTTCTAAGAGTATAAATTATTGTATAGTATAGTATAATATAATATATTAATATTATATATATATATCTTGTAAAATAAATTTGGGCGTCAAAAGGTAATAATTTTATATATATAAAAATTATTATTATCAAACAAAAAAAAAAAAAATCAAAAATCAAAAAATCAAAAAATCAAAAAAAAAAAAACAGAAAACAAAAAAAAAAAGAAAAAGATCACAATTTAATATGATGAACCAGAAATTTTTTATTAAAACAAAATTTGTACTACACAAACAGGGGTTAAATGTTTACTAATCTAATATATAGGATGTAAATATATATATATATATATATATATATATAATATAATTGATAATATAAATCTATAACTATTTAAACAACTTAAATTGTAATTTGTTTCATTTTTATAAATAGAAATTTTACACACAAAATTATTACAAATCGCTTGTATAAAATTTGTTTCTTTACAGCAAACAAGCGTACAAAACAGAAATTTTTTAATTATATAGCACCACCGGCCCGGTGTAATAAATTTTATACAAATTGTGTGTACACGTTGCACGCACCATATATATATGGCCTATACGTACGACGTACGTGGAATTCTTTACCGGGGTCCATATGCTAATATATATTATATATCGTCATCGATATAATATGACGATATATCGAATTCGCGCGAGCGGTTGGCGGGGACGGCCTACAAACAAAAAGTTTTTTTTTTTAGAATTTTCTTCTTTATTAAAGTACACACATCTTTACACTTAATAGAATTCATTTTCTCTGTATTATGTAAGATATTACGTAATTGATTCATTTTTAAACTTTTTGTAAATTTTGTAAATTTTAAAAAAGAAAATGTCATTTATGGGATAATTTACAGATTTGCGAGTACGTGTGTGTACGTGCGGAGGGAGGGAGGGAGGGAGTGAGGGAGTGAGGGAAGAGAGGGAAGAGAGGGAAAAAGGAAGAGAGAGGGGGAAAGGGGAATAATTAGTAATTACTACAAGTTGTTTATAATAATAATAGACATTGTAGTACTGTTGAGTCTTGTATAAGTTATATATATATTATATACCATTATTATATGGTGAATCATTTGTAAGCTCTTTTGATAATAAATTATAGTTGTAAGGTATATATATTAAACAGTATACTATCCATCATTTGACTACTTGTATGTAAACGTATATGATACATATACGTGTACTATATCTAGTACTTAGTAGCACTGAATATGAGTTAATATGTGGCAAATGAACATTATATATGCGGCTAATACTGGCGATTCGGCTCTATGGTATATTGTCTATAAAATTTATTAAAATTTGTGTCAAATTTTAACAAAATTCCAACCTGTATTATTATATAATATATTATATATTTCCCTATTATATATATATATAGCTAGATATAGTTTATTCATTGGCTTTATTAAATAATATTTAAATTTAAAACGCCCTCTATAATTATATATATATAGTATATTACTATATAGTATACCATATTGAGTATATAGTATATAGTATATAGTATACCATATTGAGTATATACTATAGAGTATATATATAGTATTAGTAAAAGTAATACCACATATTTTTCCTAGACTAACTATACTATACTAGCGAGTAGAAATAATTATATATATTATATAATATATAATATATATATAAACATCTAAAGACCAAGTAAAAAAACCACAAAACGTCAAACAAATGTGTGTGCGCACAGTATATTTAAGCCTGTACGCTGATCCGGTCTACCTGCACGCGCCATTGAATTGTCTTAATTCCTTTAAATGTTTTTTTTTTTGCATGTGAATGAGAGTCCCTCAATTGCACGTACAGTAATATATAATACAACAGTGCACACGTACGTGCGTACGTACACGATAAATTCCCGGGAATATCAAAAAAACATACAAATTCTTTTCTTTTTGTGCTGTAATACCCAATGGCCTGATGGGCTATGTTATAATATGTGCGTACGTACCCTGATATATAATAAACTTTTTACACAGTATAAATTTAACAAAATTTACATTATCTCTGCAAGGTTCAAACTATGCTATACTATATTTATATATATATTAAATATATTCCACAGGCTTCTATTTATATAGTATATACTATATATACTTATAGTGATATATATATATATTATATAACACTCACTCTTTCATTACATCTATGCGCGACATTAGTATATCCGCAGTTTAAATTATAAACCTCATATCCACAATGTATACAAACCATTTCCCTTTTTTATTCTCTATTAGTTAAAACTTGTCAAGTATTGTGGCTATAAAATTTCTCTTGTTTGTTTTTGTTTTTGTTTTTCCCTTTTTTATTTAATATTAATTTTTTTTTCGTAGAGTTACATATTGTATCAATTGTTATATATTCACAGTTTACACATGACCTGCAGATTCACCTAACATATATATATATATATATATAATCATAGAATATGTGTGTAGCTTATATATACATATATACTATATATACATAGGTATCACGTACACTTACTAGAGTTCCCTGGACAGGCCATGGGCACTGTATATATACATACATATAGTACATACATATAATATATATATCAGATAGATAATATATATTATTCCCCTTTAAGCTTTCCCTCAACTGATATATCAATTCCCACGTACATCTAGACGTTTTATATATATATAATAAATTAAATTTAAATTTTATATAGAGAGCGTGAGAGGCTGTGTGCATAAAATTATATATGGTAATTTATTTTTTCTTTCTTTTTTTTTTTTTGTCTAATTCTCTGTTTCAAAATTACTTAAATCCAATTGATGATATATATGTGATATATATATGTATAAAAATCAATTGATTTATATTTAATGTGGGAGCTATAAATAAACCTCTATTTCCTCTTTTAATTAAATAAATTATTTTGTTTCTGTTTGTTTACATTTTTTTAAAACTTCTTTCTCTTTTTTTTTCTCCTTCTTTTTCTCTTTTTTTCTTTTTCTTTTTGTATTTTAAATAATCAATCCTATATCTATACTCTATATCAAATAATGTCTACCGAAGAAGTTAAAACCGTCGTTGCTGAAACCCCTGAAAACGTTGAAGCTCAAGCTACTGAAGCTGTTGAAGCTGCTCAAGAAGAAGTTGCTCAAGTTACTGAAACTGCTGAAACTACTGAAGCCACTGAAGCTGTTGAAACTGAAGCTGCTGAAACTACTGAAGCTGCTAAGACTACTGAAACTACTGCTGCTACCGAATTAAAAGGTTACAAGAAGTACTTAGCCAAGATCAAGAAGTTCTTCTCTTAAATTACGGTTATAACTCTTAATTCAAACAAACAAACTTATGTACCACAAATTGTGTGATGATGATAAGTTGTATCTTAATAATATAATTCCCCTACCTTAATATCTGGTTATGATGATATGTCAATGTGCTATATACTTTTCTTGTGTTTTTTGTTATATATTATTCTGACAGATTAATCACCTCTTTTTTTGTTCTTTCCCTTCCCCTCATCCTCTCACCTCTGTCATATTTAAGGTGAAATTGATTTATCTACTTTTAACTTTATTCTATTGCTTTTACAGATACTTCATTCAATCCCTTTTATTTTTATATGTCCTTTGTCGATCCCTTAATACAATTTAATAATTAATTTTTGAAGAAACAAACAAACACGTATTCCATGGGTATGTGTACATATAGACATTTCAGCATAAGAAATGGTTAAATAGGAGAAAAGCCAACTAGCCATTCTAATTTTATTGTAATAAGCCGCGAAAATTAACTATAAAAATAAAATTTATTGCATTTGGTATATATGGTTACTATTAAAATAATTTTTTAATTTGTAACTGAGGCTTTTTCCTTTATTATAATTTAAATTTTAAATTATACAGTGTACACCACATGATACTTTATTGTTTTATCTATTTTTATATAATTGTCTTTATTTATTATATATATAAATGTGGTCTACACGTACATACCATTTACAATTTTCAATTATATATGGCCATGAAGTAAAAAAATTTTCATATATGTTTGTTCTAGACATCATCAGGGTTACTGTTTGTTAATGTATCTATAATTTATATATATCAGAGCCAAATTTCTCTTATTATATATACGTACGTAAATGTAGACTGACAATATACAATTTAGCTAGTAAATTATACACTTATATAGTGTTATTTTCACTAATTCTTACTTATTATATATACATTTTGTACTTTTTATATTTATAATAAAAATTGTATGTATATGCTATATAATACTTTGACGAGTCAATTGCATCAAGAACTCATCGAAGTTACATAATCATATTAGTTACATAATCATACTAATTACATAATCATATTAATTACATAATCAAGCCAATTAGCTAATCACCTTCATTACATAATCAGAAAAATATTACTATACACATCTGTACACCATTTTGATTCTTCAATAAAAAAGTAAATCTGTCATTATAGAAATACGTGTCTATATACAATTTTAGACAAAACGAAAAAAAGTACAAAAAAAACAAAAAAAAAAATTTAGAGAAAATCACGTCCAAAATTTTTCAGAATTCTAAGACGGTGAATTGAATAATATATTGTACCATCTGTAGATGAATTAATTATTATCTAGACACTATATCTATATACAATTTTTTTTTGGTGTAAAAACTTTTTTTTTTCTTGGTTTAGTCTTTACTTCGACTGCTTTTAAATATCACATAGATCAAGTTTAGTTTGATACATATATCATCATTCTTTAAATAAAAAAATGATTAACGTTACTAGAAGTGCTATAATAAGATTAAATATTTCAAAGAGAATAATACCTCTTTCAAATGGATCGTTACAAAGACAATTTTCAAGTTATTCCCCTCAATTAGCAGTTGCAGCTACTAAGAAATCATACAATAAGAAATCACAAGCATTTGATGGTTCAAAAAATAAAAAAGGTTCAGGAAATGCCAAAAATTTTGCTAAATCAATTTTAACTTCAAATTATAAAAAGAGATCAACTGATCAAGATATAATTAATAAATTGTCAACTTTAAGTTCTCAAAATTTAAGAGTTGGCGAAATTATGAGATTTGAACCAGATACTTTAAAAAAATTATTTATTTCAGGTTCTTTTAAACCACAACAATTTAATGAATTATTTTCAACTCCAATAACATTAACTAGACCTACCGAATCATTAAAAATGTTTGAACTATATCAAAATTCTTTAGAATCAAATTCTAAAACAAACAGATTAATTTTAACTGGTGAATCAGGTGTTGGTAAATCATCAGTTTTAACTCAGTTTCACTCATTTGCATTATCTGATGATTCAATCTTATTACCATTAACAAATCCTGAGTCACTATTAAATGGTTCCACTGATTTTAAATATAATCAAGAAACAAAATTATATGATCAACAAATGTCAAGTAAAAGATTTTTAAAGAAAATTTTCAACTTAAATGGTGAATTTTTACAAGAATTAAAACTATCTAAAGATTTTAAACCAATTTATGATACAAAGAAACAACAAGAAGCTTTAACTTTGTTAGCCGAAGAAAATAGTTTATACGATTTAGTTAAACTTGGTTTAAAAAATAACACTAATGCAACATATATTTTCTCAACTTTAATTGAAGAACTTTCCAAACAAGATAAAATTCCAGTTTATTTAACAATTGATAATTTCTCAGCTTTTGTTCAACAACCAATGACTAAATATAGAGATTCAATGGGTGAATATATCTATTTTGATCAATTCCAATTAACTAAAACTTTAATTGAATTAGTTAATGGTGAAAAATCATTTGCTAAAGGTGCAGTTGTTGTTGCTACTAATGGTGCACACAAGAAGAATGATACAATTCCAGTTAGTTTAGGACTTCAAGAAGCTAATTTATACGCTAAATTTGATCAATGGGATAAAGAATTTACCAATAAATTGATGTTAAATGGTGGTTTAGATCATTTAGAAGTTTCTAAATTTTCAATTGAAGAAGTTGAAATTTTAGTTAAACATTTAGTTGACTCTAAATTAATTTACAACGAAAAAGATTTATCTCAAGAAGATTCATACTTGAAAAACTTAGCTGAAAAGAAATACTTCATTTCTGCTAATGGTAATGCTAGAGAATTAATTAAATCTTGTGTCTTGGCTTATGTTTAAAATTGACACATACTTGCATTATATAACATATACTTTTAGTTTCTTATTCTTATACCTTGTAAATATATATCTATAAATATTTTATTATTATTACTTTAAAGTGAATGAGGGGGGGTAATCTTATATTGTTACACATGATACATATTTAATAATATACAATGTAGAAAAAACCAAGAAAATTTTACATTTTTCTTTACTGTTTTCTTCTCTTGGAGTCTTGTTCATCCATATCTCCATATCTTGGACTATCCGTTGTCTTTGAATATGTTGGTAACTCTTCAAATCCATCAGATTCGTAGTACTCATCTTCATCTTCTTCGACCTTCTTTTTAGATTTTTCAACTTCCTCATGTTTTCTCTTATCTTGATTGGAAGATTGTGGTTGGTGTTGATGTTGGTGTTGATGTGGTTGAGGAACAGATGAATGTGTAGTAGTTGCTGGTGGTGGTTTAGCACCTCCTTGTTGTGCCATTAACTTCTTCTTCTGTTCTCTATCAATCCATCTAGACTTAATTTCATCTTCTGCTTGTTCTAATTCCTCCTTTGTAACAGAATCTTCAATAGATTTTAAAACTTTTAAAACAACATTGATATAATTCCCATGAGACTTATCATCTCTAAATCTTAATAGCCTCCAATAACCTTCTTTATCTCTTCTAACTTCAGCAATACGACCATTGAAAGATTCACCAGATTCTTTTAATTTTTCCCATTCTTCATCCGTCACTTGTAAATCATTCCATTCTTCATAATTTTTAAAACTACTCTTGTATTCACCTCCATTTCTTTTAATATTTTCGTCAACATCAATTTCATCACTTGGATCTTCACCACCTTTCCAAACATATAGTTTGAATTCTGGTTTGGCATTGTAATTTGGATATTCTCTATTAGGATCATGCTTTGGTAAATCTTCATCAATATAAATTGGGAAATTCAATTTAATCTTATAATCAATTGTATTTTCTTCAGCTGGTTTCCATTTTAATAAAGTTGAATCAGTTCCAGGTATATATGGTGTATCACAACATGTTAAAACTAATCCATCAGAAACATATGTTAAATTCTTCATTTCTTTAAAAATTTTCTTGATCTTAAAAGGTTGAGTCATATTTTTAAAATCTAATTTAAATGGGAATTGAGCACAGGCATCTGGGAAATTTCTTCTTAGATCCATATAAGGTTTATGAAATTCATGTTGTGCATGGTATAATCTTTTCCATAAATTTTTATGCATAACGCTAACCATATCCATTGCAAGACAATCAAATATTAAATATCTGATCTCTTTAACCCCTGTAACTGGATTAACACTCCAAACTAATTCACCATCAACAATTGTACCATTATGTGAAGAATCAAAATTTTTAGAAGTTCTTGGGAAATGGAAATCTGGAATCATATGATATTCATTTTCACGATTTATTAAAAATGTACCTTCTTGACCAGTCTCTTGATTGATTAATATAAACAATAAACAACGTAAACCATCTGATTTTTCACAAACTAAATAGTCTCTATTTTTCAAATTACTGGCAAGATGCTCTCTAGTAAAACTAACAGGTTGAGAACCTGGAAATGTATTGAATCTAGTTTTAAGTATTTGAGAAACTTTCATCTTTAAATAGTGTGCCACTTCATCTGACACCACTTCTCCTGGTATTTCAGGAACTCCTCTATCCATATCCATTTTTTATTTTCTATAGTATCTACCCTTCAAGTATAATTTAATGGTGATATACTGAAAACAAACACGAAAACAATATACTATTAAACACAGATAAATTGTAATCTAGAATGCTATACTATTAATTGATTAATGAATATATATATCTATATAAGTTTATATAATCTATACAACAACATATTATATTATATATACATATATATATATTTGATATGTGTATAATTTGAATAAAATCATGAGCTCTCATGGACGATTAAATTTACGACGAACCTGTACACCATATATATATTTAATGAACTAATAAATTTGTAAGGCACAATTTTACTTTACTTTAATGACCAAGTACAATTGTGTATTATAAAGAACATATATATCCTTTTAAAATATAATATAGATTAATATATATCCATATAATTGTTACTTACTATATATATTTAATTACGAAATACATTAAATAATTGTAGTTCCATCCATCAAATGAAATTGTAAAGAAGGGAAAGAGTAATAAAATTTTTTCCTTTGCAGTACATAATAATTTGATGCTGAGCCATGAGAGTTATACGTACGTACGTGGAGGGAGGGCCTCCTCACCGGGCAAAAACAAAAAATAACAATAAAAAGTTGTTGTACCACACACAAAATTCAATTCTGTGCATGGCATTTACTTTTTATTTTATGTGGTGATTGAATTCAATAGAATTGAAGGAGAAGAAATTACTCTATACCAGCATATATATATAACTATAAAATGATAGTATAATATATAGTAAATAATAAATATATATATATATACAACATATTCCTTATGGAATATGAAATTCAGTTTAGATTTAAACTTTAGAAAGGTAAAATTTCATATACGATGATTTAGTATTTTATTGAAAATTTCCCATCTCATTTGGCATGCTGAGCATCATTTTACAATCAATTGATATATTTATTAATATATATACATACCCAACAGATATATATATATATATATCTATATATATATCTACATCAATCCATGGATACTGTGACTTTTAAATGGTAATCTTATATAAGTTTAAACTTTAAACCTTCCTTTGCATTGTAGGCGGTATTAAATTTGTATAGTAAATTTTTTTTTTCTTTTCCCTTTCCTTAATACTCTATCTATATATATATAAATATTTCAATCTAGCCAGTCCATGGTATATTCGACTTGTACTGTCATATATATGCTATAGTTTTCTTTTATTCTTCTTGTGTGGGTTTTCCAAATTTTTCTCTCTCTCTCTTGTTCAGTTTAGTAGTGTGTAAGTCTTTACCTTATAGTAACTTATAATACTTACCCCCTTGTCTTGAGTATTTTTTTTTTGTTCTTTTCTTTTTTTCTTTTCAAGCTCTTGATCCTTTTTTTTTTCTTCCTCTTGTGAAGGAATTTTATTTCTGTTGCTTTATATTTAATTCAATTAACAGTACAGGGACAATATACAATAGGTATTGCTATATATCATTCGTTTGGATTCTATTTATATACATATACAAGGTGGATAATATATTTCCCCCATTGAATAATTTTTTATATTCTCTGACTAGCAATGGAACAACCGATAAATACAACCCCTAATCGACCTAAGAGGAAAACGACAGTTAATGTCAATTATAAGGAGAAATCCGAGTCTGATATACTCTCTTTCAAACGTTCATCATCATCTTCATTACCATCGTCTTCTTCATCTCCATCTTCCTCATCTTCATCTTCCTCATCTTCAACTGCATTGTCATCGTCTAATAAGAAAAATTCAAAGAGAAATTCAGACTCTAGTTCGAAATCCATTCTCAACAGTTCAAATAATTCCAATAGTACATCCAAGTCATCTTTCAAGAATGGTGATTCTAAATCTTCTAAAGAACAATATATACCCGTCGATGATGTGATACCTTGGAATTGGCAACCTCCTATTAAGAAGCAAGATTCTTTTAATAATATCATTGATTTCAAAAGTGCAAGAGTTGAAGGAAATACATTAACAATGAAAGATGGTACTAAGATACGGAAAGGTGATTCAATATATATGGTTTGTGAACCACCTGGAGAACCTTTTTATGTTGCCAAAGTTGTTGGTTTTACCAAAAAGGACAAGTCAAGTACATCTAAAAATGCCAAAAATTTTGCATTTGAAGTTTGTTGGTTTTATAGACCAAAAGATTTAAATCGTAGATCAAATGACTCAAGAGTATTATATGCTTCATTACATAAAGATGACTGTCCTTTACAAAGTTTTAGAGGACTAGCCACAGTTAAGCATAAATCTGAAATTGAAGATTTAGATTCTTATAGATCATTACCAAATTGTTTTTATTTTGATAAATTATATGATAGATATATGATTAAAATGTATGAAGTTTTACCAACTTTGAATTTAGTCAATTTACCTCCAAATTATTACAAGGCTTTAAATAAACGTTACGAGTACGTTTTCGTTGAGATTGGTAGAGGTCAAGATTTACTTTCTGCTCCTAAAAATTGTGAAAAATGTTATCAATGGGCAGCATCTTCTGATTGTATTCAGTGTCTTAAATGTGAAAAAGTTTATCATTTACTTTGTGTTGATCCTCCAATTTTAACTAAACCAAAGAGAGGATTTGCTTGGTTCTGTGCTGCTTGTAATAGGAAAGCAGAAAACGAATTAAGTGAGAAAAGAGGTAAAATGTTAGAGAGTAGTTTACCATCACAAATAGTGGCTTCTTTAACACCTGAATTTGAAAATGTTGATCAAGATGTCAAAAAACCCAATGATGATTCCAATGGTAGTGATTCAACGTTACCTTCTTCATCTACCGCTCCAGAATCTAGATCACAATCCACCGTCTCCGATTCAGTCGATGATTCTAACTTATTAGAACATCATATTCCTACATATGAGGACCTCGCTATTAAATTCTTAGAGAGTGATATTCAGTACAGTTTCAAAAAGAGAAGAGATCTGGAAGAATGGCCATTCAGATATCTTGGAATGCATGCCAAATTAGAAGATGCATTAGATTTACAAGATAGACCATATGCAAGAGCTGCTTCAAGATTAGGATCGAGACATCAATTTACAGGAATGGTTGACTGGTTCTCCCATCCGGTTCAATATTTTGACCAAGAAGAGTCTAAATCATCCAAGTCAAAAAACAAGAAAAAGATAAATAATAATAAGAAAGATTCAATAAGAAATTCACCATCTCCGACACCTGAAATGGAAGAAATTACAAGATTGAAAATTCCTGATGAATACAAAAGTTTGAAAGTCAAAGAATATCCAGGTTGGTTACAACCTAGACCAAAAGGTTATATAGAAAGAGGTGGAGATGAAACTGTTGATCTATTATGGAAAAACCCTGAGAATCTTGCTATAGATGAGATAGAGACCTTAACAACCGAATATATCTCAAAATGTGAACCATATGCGAAAAAATTAGACATAATACCAACTACTCCAAATTTCATGGACGCAATCTTAAAATTCTTAATGGATTCGAATTATAATCCCGAGGCTGCATTAGAAAAAGCGACAGAACTAACAAGAGACTCTTTAAAAGAACCAACATTCACCAAAGAAGAAATTGCCAAGTTTGAAGAATCTGTTAGAGAACATGGAAGTGAATTGTATCCTGTTTTCAAACATGTTGGAACTCAATCATCTGCAATGATTGTCAGATTCTATTACCTTTGGAAGAAAACAAAAAATGGTCATCTCATATGGGACTCTTATAAAGGTAGACCAAAGAATAGATTGAAGAACACTAAAAATATGGGATTGGATATTGGTGATAGTGAAGACGATGCTTCTTTCAGCAGCTCAAAAGTATTGAAACAAAATGTTATGTTCCAATGTAAACACTGTCTCTCAGATCATTCTACGCAATGGTTCAGAATATCTGGATCTAGTATTCCAAATTCTGCAGATGAAGTTTGCTCAGGGTTGTGTATGAGATGTGCTAGATTATGGAGAAGATATGGAATTGAATGGGAAGACCCTAACGAAGTCAATAGAAAATTAGGCCAAAGAGGTGGTAATGGTTGGAAAAGACGTATAGAATACGAATTATTTGAAGACTCCAAACAGATCATGGACGCCAGAGAAAAATATAAACAACGCCCTAAGAAATATACAGCAGCTATGTTGAAAGAGGAATCTAAAACCAAAAGAAGTATAGATATTGAGGAATTAGACTATCCTTCAAAGAAATCAAAATCGTCATCCTCTTCATCAAAAAGTTTAGATAATGTTGGAACACTTCAAGCCAATAATAAAACAACCAAAAACTCAAAGGAATCATCAGTTAAACTTGAAAAAGATATGGACGTGAAACCAGTAGCCTCAGCTAAGAAGGTTAAAATTACAAAGACAAAAAAGTCTGGAAACAATGGAACCTCAAATGGTACTTTCAAAGTTACTATACCATATGCGGATACTAGAGGATCAGTTATTGAGATGCATTCGACTGATGAGCAGAAAACTAAAAATCAATCTAAAACTAATGACTCTGGAAATACAAAAGAAACAAAGTTAAAGTCAAGATCAAAGAATTCAGCAACGCCAGATCCTTCTAAAAATTCCAAAGCCTTATCTGAATTTGCTCAAACACTTAATCTATTGAAAGAGAAAATGATGTCTCGTTACGACAGTAACTTTGATGTTTTCAATTTATTTGACCCAACATGTAATTCATCTGAGTATCCTATTTTGCAAGGTAAGACTGTTATCAAAGAGATTGTGACTCAATGGAGAATGCTTGTTTTGAAGAAATGGAAGGCAAACGGTAACGGTACAGCAAGTGATAAGTATCCGATTTTTGATTCGAAAGTTAGACCCTGTTGTATTTGTAGGGATGACACCATAGACAGTGATTGGGATGAAATTATAATATGTTCCAATTGTGGATTAAACGTTCATGCTTCATGTTACGGTATAACTTTACCTAATAACTTACCTTTCCCAGCTGCAAACTATAAATGGGTTTGTGATCCATGCTCAAATGATTTACACCCACTTATTTCTACTCAATACTTATGTTGTTTATGTAATTCAAGAGAACACGATCACGATAATGCTATCAAAGGAGAAAAAGTTGCAATTCCAGATGCATTAAAGAGAACTTCAAACGGTAACTGGTGTCACTCAATATGTGCTATTTTCAACGAAAATTGTGATTTTGGTGTTCCATCCGCAATGCAGCCGGTATATGGTACTGAGTTGACAAGCTTTAAAAACTGTTCATCTTTCTGTACTATTTGTGGTAGCAATGGAGGAGGACTTGTCGATTGTAAGATATGTTCTAAGCCTTTACATGTCACCTGTGCTCAGGACTCCCCTGGGTATTTTATTGGTTTTGAGATCTCTTCAAATCCGAAAGATAGAGGACCAACTGTTAAATTAACTAGCATACATACAAGTGGTAAACCATTACC
Source organism: Ogataea piceae (assembly GCA_030567815.1). Classification (NCBI taxonomy): domain Eukaryota; kingdom Fungi; phylum Ascomycota; class Pichiomycetes; order Pichiales; family Pichiaceae; genus Ogataea; species Ogataea piceae. The sequence continues at coordinate 219,186 of JAJLSX010000004.1, read as the reverse complement.
ATCTGTTGTATGCGCAGGACACTTTGATGATCCAGAATGTAGGGATGATATAGAAAGACTTAACCTTGTTTCGTTACGTTCCCCAGCAAAGTTAAGAGGTAAAGATGAAATACCACTTGTTGCGCTATATTGTAATGAAGTTAAAAAATCCAATGCTCCATCATCTGGAGAGCTTAGAGCAAAGTTATATAACTCCATGCTCAAAATTGCAGCTGGTGATGTTGACTCTCTATCGCTGTCAGCCAATAACGATAACTCAGACACAACAACCATGTCTCACGAAGATCAGTTTTACTTAATTTCACCAAAAGTGGATTACTCTTGTAAGTTCTGTCACAATACCAAGTCACTTTATTGGCACAATGAAGACAGCGATAACGTCTGTCATCAATGTTATGTCAGATTACATAGCAATGAAGGTTTGATTGATACCATTCCTGATCTTTCCAACATCAACAGCATCACACTCAATGGTGCAAAATTTGGTTTTGCAGAACCTGTCAGTAAAGTTCAACCAATTCCAAATATTTTACCACAGTCCCAGTCACCACTACTTGCATCCCATCCCGTTTCAGTCCCCGCTCACACTAGAATGTCTATACAGGATATGCTTTCATGAACTTCAAATAATTATGATATCGTTTTACAAAAACACTACTAAAACAAAAAACTTTTATATATAAACATATGGATCGAGAAAAAAATCACATAAAATAAGCTATATATTCCCTGCATATTGAAAGGTTTGCTTTCTTTCATCATTTTCTACTTTGTACTATTAATATATACTTGTAATTATTAACGTTACCAGTAAATCTTTGAAAAACAAAACAAAATATAAATAAATAATAATAATCTAAAGTTACACCTATTAAAATTAATGTAGTTATCATTTTGTGTGACAACAGGAACTATATAATACATTTTGTCACTAATTTATATATATCCATTTTGTAATGCAGCTTCTATGCGCTCAATCTCTTCTAAACTTTCAGCATTAACTAATTCCTTCTCTAATTTCTCCCTATCAGCTGCAGACAACTTCTTGATCGTTTGATTCATCTGTTTCTCAAGTTTAGGTTCAATATCAACTATCTCAACTCTATCTGCACTTAAAATCTCGATTGCCAGTTTTGTCGGTTGATCAATTGATCCAAACAATATACTAGCTTCATCTCTTTCTTTATTCTTAATTTTCTCAAAGTCTAATATTTTCAAAGATGGTAGTCTCCATATACACCAAAGTCTATAATAATCTCTTGATGCTATTGGACATCCAACTAAATGTAAATTCTCCAAGCTTTTCAAGTTTCTGAATGGTTCAAGATCAGAAAGATTATTTAAGTTATTTAATATGAGAGACAAGGTAGTTAAATTTGGTAAATTATTCATAGATTCTGGTTCTATCGACGTTATTCTATTTCTCGCCAATAATAATGTTTTTAATTTTGTCAATCTGGGTATATTGCTTAGCAATCTAATCTCATTATCTGTTAAATCAATAGCTTCATATAAATCTTCAGTGGTAGATAAATTTTCAATGAGAGGCACTTGTAAGCTTCGCAAAGATAAAACGCGCTCACCTGCTGGATTCAAATGTGATGAAGCTTCAATCAAGACACTAGTAGTCAATTTCATTGTTTGTTAGTTTCTTATAATATTGATATATACATATGACGACCCCCGTTTAATCTGTTTTAATGTTATTTAACTATCATATAACAGAAAAAAATACTCATAGAGAGAAAAAAAACTGTAAAAACATGCGTACTTCTAATGACACATAAATATCTGTCATATATTATTTTTCAATTTTCAAATTATTACTTCGAAAACTAATTACAATTAATTAATGGTAAACTTTGAAGTTATAGATTCATATATTTTATATATACACGTATACGAAGTAGGAGAATAAACATAGTAAAAGAGGGAATAATGTAACTAATTAAAATGCAAGGTACTTCTTCGAAAGTTTTAAACAGCTTAATGCTTTAGCGTAACTACTTACTCTTCAATTGATAAGATAGATTTACGACTTGGTAAAATCTTAACACCTTCTGGTTCATATCTGTTCTTTGTAGCGATCTTTAATTGTTCCTTTTCTGCGTCAGTTAATGGTTCAACAGTTTCTGTAGGTAAGACAAATTCAAAGTCACCAAATCCAAAAGCTCTATCAGAAATATTATCCAAGACATATAATTGCATTCTTGTGTATCTAATTAAAGCTTCTAATTTAACAAGATCGATATTCTTATCACCATTGAAAACATTTCTCCATAAAGCAGCGGCTAAGACTGTGTCTGATTGAGCTGCTAAAGCTTCATCATAAGAGAACACTATACCCATTAATTGTGAGTGGAAATCTTTCATATAAGTATCTCTAATTCTACCTGATAAAACATTCATTTCTTCACTTAATCTTAATTCGATATCTTTGAAATATGTATCAACTAACTTTTGTTGATAATTCTTACCTTCTTTAAATGGCATAGCTCTCATTCTAACAAATAATAACCAAACGTGGAATGATGTAATTTGGAACCATTGAGCAAATGTCTTTGGTAATCCTAATGTATCGTACCAAAAAACAGCTGTTTCTGAAAGTTGCTCATTCTTAAATTGTAATGATTGATCTTTACACATGTGATAGTATTTAGAACCACCCATACTACCTGCTCTAACATTATCCATATCTATTCTAAATAATGAAACAAATGATTCACCAAAAGCTTTTTGCCATTTTGGCATCTCATAAGCACCTGTTTCATAATTTGGTTTAGCTAACTTATTCTTTGGATCAATATCTTTATTTGGAGTTTCTGGATTTTCAATTTTTGGTAAACTAGAATTAATAGCTAAATCTTTTGGTGACACTTTATTAGATTGTAATCTAGTAGTGGTATTGTATATAGATCTCAAGGAATATTTGTTACCGTTACTCAAGGTAACTCTTCTAATCTGACTACTAAGCATTTTGCAAAATGACACCTGTATATATCTTGAAAACCTTGATGGATAAGAACTGTGTTTCCTCTTCTAAACACTTATTCAACTCTCTTGTAACAAATTTATTAATTTTAAGTGTATTTTTCAAATCCTCCTCTCTAAATTCGATATAAAAAAAAAAATAAGAAAAAAGCAAAAAAAAAAAGAAAAAAACACACAAAAAAAAGCGGTTACGTAACTACTTGAAGTGCGGCACACAAATCTTACATAGCAAATGAGTTTCATTGGTTGAAGGTTGTCTATCTAGACAAACATTTATATATTAGTTTATACTACAACAAACATAACAGTAGATTATATATCTCTAAACATGGTTAATATATTGTAACATTATATATAAAAAAAATAAAAAAACATAAACACTCAATAAAACATATGACAACAAATCACAAATAAAAAAACACTAATGTACATATAACGGAGGGTAGTATATCGAGACAAAGATAAGACCACCAGGGATGAAAAGCATCAAATAATTGAATACATATACATTCAAACTATCTTCTTGCTCTCTTTGCTGGTTTCTTCTTCTTTTTATTAACTGGTTTTGGAATAACTTTTGGACCTTCGTAGTGGGAGTAACCTAATGATTCAATTGCACTTAAGTTGACCCAACCGAGTAAATTATCTCTACTTGTATTTGTCTCCAATTTGGCTAAAGCAGATTTAGCCTCTTCTAATTTATTAATTTTTTCTTCTCTTTCTCTTTGCTTTCTCTTCTTTGCTTCTCTTTTAGCGATTCTTTGAGCAGGTTTAACTTCTCTTTTGATACGTTTAGCCTCTCTTCTTTCAAATTCTTCTTCTATTTTACGTTTCTTAAATGCATCTTCAGCAATAGCTCTACGTGTTCTTGGTTTTTCATCTTCTGAATCGACAATAATTTCGACAACATCGGAATCGGATTCAGATTCAGGTTCAGGCTCATCTTCAGAATCTTCTTCTTCGCTTATCACAGTTTCTGCTATGTAAGCTTCTAATTTAGATTGTTCTTCTGATTTTTGATTGATTCCTAAAGCTTTAACTCTTGATTTCAAACTACTCTTAACTTGATCTTGTAAATCCGTTAGCTCTTTTCTTAAAACTCTTTCTCTTTCACCACGAATATCTAACCATTTTAACAAATTGTCGTAATCTTCAGGACGTTCGATATATCCCCATTGAGAGGATGATAGTAAAGGGGTAAATGATTCTTCCAAGAATTTTCTTTCAATGGCAGAGTAATCTCTTTCCATTGCAGAACCGTGTTTATCAACAATTGTAACACCATTTGAATCTTTGACACCTTCTTCAACAAATGACAAGTTGAACACTTCTTTGGCAGCTTTTATGATTGAGGCTGGTGGGATAGGTAAAGTCAATTCTGGTTCAGAAATATCATCTTCTGACTTCACGGTAACATCGTTATTAGAAGAAGATTCATGGGCCGTACTACCATTTCCATTTTCAAGGGAGCCGTTGCCGTTTTTCTCTTGTTTAACATTGCTGTCATTTGCATCGGTTTCCTCTTGGATCTTTTCTCCTTCTTCTTCTTCTTCTTCGTCTTCGCCGTCAGAAATATCGATAGAACCACTAATTGAGCGATTAGCGACAATGTCATCCCAGTTTTGTAATTGCTCGTCATCAAGTTTCAAGAACAACTTTCTATCTTCATCAGATGGACCCTGTATCCATAATCTACCCATTAAATAAGTATCTTCAACATAATCTGAACCGTCATCTTCTTCAATGTCTTGATCTTCCTCTTCGTCTTCACCTTGAGTGTTACCAGAGCTTAAGTTAGGTAAACCGTTCTTCTCGAACCACCAATATCTATTGAATAATCTATCACGCCCAACATATTTGACTCTTTGAATATCAATTTCTTTTAGTTTCTTCTCGATTTCTTTCTTTTTAGATTTTAGTTCTTCAACATTTTTGAACTTATCGGTTCTTTCTTTGATTAACTTCAAGAATTCAGGATGACTAGCACAGACCGCTTTTTCTAGATCAGTTGGTTCAGAAGGTATACTATTTTGAGATGGTCTACCACCTCTACGCTTACTTTCTAAAGCTTCAAGTTTGGCTGCTGCTTCCTTTTCGGTGTCCTTCTTGTTCTCTTTCTCTTTTTCAAGTTCTCTTTCTTTTGCTTCAACTTCCAATCGTTCCTTAATCTGAGTGGTGTCAATCTCTTTCAAAGCTTCGACAACTTCTTTTTGGAAGCCAGTGAGTTCTTCCATACGGATCTTGAATTCTTTAATAACTTCCAAACGGTCTCTTCTTAAGTTTGCTGATCCTTCAAGACATTTATCAAGGTAACCTCTAACAATGGTACCATTTAACAATAAATTTATAATTATTTCTAACGCTTTACACCTTAGTTCAATTGATAGATTGTTGTAAAAGTTGGAGGTAACCGAACTAGCAGTTGGTGATTCGTCACCTGGAGCCAATGTTTCATAAATTTTAATGATGTCTTTTCTAAATTGAGGAACAAATTCAACTGTTGATAATATACCCATTAAAACAATGATCCATCCTCCTTCTTTAAATTGTCTCTTGCTTAACTTAGTCTTCCAATTACTCTTCTTTGCTTCTATAATAGAGTATGCATTGTGGTTAATTTCTTCTTCCTCTTCGTCTTCTTCTTCTTCTTCTTCGTCTTCTTGTTCGTCCTCATCTTCGTCCTCATCGTCAATATTGACAGGTTTTCCATTGACTCCTTCTTCAAATGAATCATCAAGATTAGTCACATCAGAAGGTTTACCATCTTCATCATTCATAGGTTCATCATCATTTTCATTTGATTCTTCAATAATTGCATCTTCTGTCTTTGTTGGTGGTTTTGGTAAAGTAACTAAAATTGTACCATCTTGATCCATGAAAGCTTTAAACATACAAGTGAAGATTTCAACCAATAATGGACAAAGTTCATCTTCTTCATCCCACTTCATAGACATATAAAAATCATCAAACGTAAAATTATCAATTACCAATGCCTTTGAATACATATTTAAAAAGATCCAAACTTCAAGTAAAGTGGAAGGATCTGAAACATCATCTAATGATAATAATTGTGGTCTTAATTTAGAAACTGATTGGAAAGGTAATTTTAAATCTTCAATTGGAGCCACTGGTAATGGTTTAGGTTTTGGACCACGAGGTGTTGGAGTTGAACCTCTAGAATCTGTTGGAGTGGCAGTTTGATTAAGTTTAGATAATGGATAGTTAGGATTAGGTAATATTGGTTTGAGTTCAGTAACATTTGATTTAGATTTAGATTGTTTCGATTGCTTTGATTGTTTTGAATCTAAATCACCATTTTCACCATTTTGTGGGTCATTAGATTTTGGTTGTAAAGCTACCAGACCTTTATTGAACATTAATTTTTGATTTTCTTTTAATAATTTATTCTCTTCGGCAGCTTTCATTTTGGCTATTTGATGTAATTTTCTCATTGTAATATTTAAACTTTTGAAAAATCTAAAAGATTTTTCATAACGCCAAACTTTTATCTTTTTAGGAACAACATATGAAAAAATATCATCTTGTGAATAATCAACTTTAACTGAAAATGGTCTTTGAGAAACTATAAAATTAACTTTTTCAGGATCAAATTTATCCAATATTGTAACTTGGGCAAATTTATATAATTCAATAATTTTTTCTTTACTTATAATATCATCTTCTTCAGGTTGGTCATTATCTTCAAAATAAACATATGTTAATTTTAAAGCTTTTTTCCAATTTTCTTTCCAACCTTCTAATGAAATACCTTTATCTTGTTCTTGTGCAGTTGGTGCAGTTTCTCTTAAAGAATCAAATATATGATGTTCAGTTTCAATTTTAATAGGTTTTTCTTTAATTTTTTTATTTCTACTTCTCCTTTTGGAATTATTTTTTGTTAAATCTAATAATCTATTTGATTCATCATTTGGATCAGGTAATGAAAAATGTTTTAAATGTTGTGGATATTCAAGTGAAATTCCATATCTTTTAGCACTTGAAGGTCTTAAAACCCATGGAGCACCAGTTCTACTTGATCTTGTTAAATTTGTTTTTAAAAAAGTTCTAACAAACCATTTTGTTAATGAATTTCTTTCTCTAGATATATTTTCATTTGAATTGATTGTAATTTCTTTTTGATTTTGTAATAAGACTCTATATGAACAATAACCAGGTCTAATTGAACCATCTGGTAAAGTAATTGGATTAAATCTAGCCTTTTCTCTAACAATACCACCAACTTTTTCATCATTTAATTTAACAATGACTTGATCACCAGGGAAAAAATCATCTTTAAATTTTAAATAAACTTCATCAACTAATGCATCAACTCTTGGAGTTAAAGAAAATGAAACATAACGTAATATTGGTTCTTTAACAGGTTCAGGAAATTTCATTTCAACCATTTTTAATTCTGATTTTTCAGTTTTATAAGCTTCAAAAAATGTAAAATTTGAATTACCAGAAGTTTCACAGACAAATTTTTTAATATTATAATAATCCATTCTTTTCAAATATGATTCATAATCTATAAACCATTCTCTAGTTTCAGGTATATACCAAACATCACTATTTATATCAAAATCTGCAGGAAGTTCAGGTGGTGGTAAAAAAACCACTGGTTTACGTTTGAATAAAACCTAAATTAAACGCGTTGTTAGTATTTGAAAATATTCAACATTGAAAGCTCTCCCTCTTTTCCCGTGTCAGTCACTCTCTCATTGCCACCCAGTGTATACCGTATGGAATAAGGAATAAAAGTATACTTACCATAATCTAATAAAATCTAAAAAGTAATGTAATATTGGTCTATATGAAATTGTAAACTATCTCTCGGTGAGTGTAGGATACTGTGATAAGGGAACAAAACTAAACAAGGAAAACCAAACAAAAAAAAAACCAAACAAACAAACAAACAAAAAAAGGTAACAAAAAGTTAAATGTTTCTTTTCTCTTTCTAATTGAAACAGTAAGTTTAAACCTCACAGATAGATCAAAAGGATAAAAGGGGTAAAAAAAATTTTTTACTATAATTTATACTGATTCCATATAATCTAACAATAGAAAAGAAAGAAATCTAAATAAAGTGTTCTTTACTAAATTAATTTACTAAACAAAAAAACAGTCTCGAAGAGAGGGCAATTAGATAAGTTAAAAGGTAAATTCAGTTTTTGTATGAGAAAAAAAAATGGAAAGGAAAATTAAAAAAAAAAAAAAAAAAAAAAAAAAAAAAAAAAAAAAAAAAAAAAAAAAAAAAAAAAAAAAAAAAAAAAAAAAAAAAAAAAAAAAAATTAACAAAGAAAAAAAAAAAAAAATTAACAAAGAAAAAAAGACAAAGAAAAATTACTGAAAAAGAACGAAAATGGGAAAAATGAAATTTTGATTTTTCGTATTTTGTTGTGTCTGTACGTGTTGTGTTAATAATTAGGTGTACTATAATATACTTTAATTACATTTAATCATTTAATATTGTTTAATACTAGTTTACAATATACATATATATTAAATAAAATACCACATAAATACAATTTTTAAGGGGCGTTTTGATTTTTGTTTTGATTTTTGTGTCTTTTTTTTAAAGTTTTTTTCTCTATTGTTAGTAGTGTATGTACTAATTTATTTTATGGGTTTAAATTAAATCATCATTTCTTTGTATATGAATATTCCGTGTTTTTTGACAATATAACAATAGTAAAGTATCTATTCTATATAATAGTACAAGTTAGTATAGTAATAACTGTCTGCTTTAGACAGAAAATAGTCGGTATTATATAATTTATATTCTATAATTTATATATATATAAATTATATATTATTATATATAAAACGCGTCATTCTCTGCATAAGCGCTTTTTAGATCTTTTTAGTAAATTCCCGATTTAAGATTTTTGGAGTTTTGTAATTATTAAAGTATAAAGTAATGGTATAGTATATAATATATAGTTGTATACAGTTTGTATCTCTATGTCACTATTTGTATGATATAACTATTTATACTTAATGTACTAATTAAATATATTTGTACTACAATTATCTTTCCGATATTTAAAAAGGAACGCCAATTTATGTAATTAAATGCGGCTTTACGATATGATTGAGGCTCAATTTGAGTTAAGATGCGTCGATGGACGTCTGTCGACGTTTCATCATTTCTATTTCTAATTAAATTTTTGAAATTTATGTGTTTTTTTTTTTTTTTTTTTCTGTACGAAAAGAGAAAATTTGTGTATTTTTATATCTCATGTGTAATACATTTACCCAGATGAGATAAAGTAGCTTTATAGTACCTTGTTTTAAAGGTAAAAATTTACACTTTATTTTTCTAAAGTATTGTATAATAAAATTTTAAAGTGGGTGGGTATATTATTACTTATATAATACCTATATACAGAGCAAGATAGTTATTTAATAATCTATTTATACAAGAATCCAAATACACCTTTAGATTGAGCTTCTCTAACTTCTTTAGGTTGGAAAGCATCAATATGAGATTTAATCTTCTCGATAGCATCGGGTGCTTCATATTGCCTACCTAAAACATCAATAAATTCACCTTCAGGGTCCATTAAGTAAAAAAAGATTGAATGATCAACTAAATAATCTTGACCTGGTTTAATATCTCTTGGAGTTGAAAAGTAAACTCTATAGTTTTTACAACATCTTTTAATTTCATCGTATTCACCAGTTAATCCAATAATATCTGAGTGGAAATCAGTTAAATATTCTTTAATAACTTCCGGAGTATCTCTTGCAGGATCACATGTAATGAAAATTGGTTGAATATTAATGTTATATTTTTGTTTTAAACCATCTAAAATTAATCCTAATTTATCTAATTCATCAGGACAGATATCAGGACAGTTTGTGAAACCAAAGTAAACCAATGTAAATTTATCTTTTAAATTTTCATGTGTAAATTGTTTACCTTCAGTATCGATTAAATCAAATGGTCCACCAACTAATGGTTTACCCATACCTCTATTCTTTTCAGCTTCTTTTCTAAGTTCAATCTTCTTCTTTTCATTTGTGAAAACCCATGTTAATCCACATCCAACAACAACAAATAACATTATAGCTTTCCATGTAACAAATTCAATTGGATTGGTATTTAATGTTTGCTTACTATAATCTTCGGTACCAACTGGTAATCTAGATAATGGTTTTCTTTTAGGTTTAGTTTCATTTGTTGGTTGTTGATTAAATTTAATTAAATTTGTTGAAAATTGTCTTTGAATTGGTAATCTAATACCAAAACTAATAACTGGTGTTATTAATCTTGAATTATTTATAGATTGACAAGACTTTAAAATTGATTTCTTTGGTAAAATTGAACGTAACATATTTTCAACCTTTATTATTATTACTTAAATATTCCCTTACTTATGGTTATAAAGTAACTATCTAATCTTTAATAAAAACAAATATATATTAATTAATAACGGGCCACCAAACCACCATGCCTTGTAAATTCATTTTTAATTTATTTTGTTTTGTCTCTGCTCTCTCTCTCTCTCTCTCTCTCTCTCTCTGTCTCGCCTCTCTTTAATAATTTTCCCTTTTAAAAATCTAAAAAAAAATTTATAAATTTTTTTGTAAATTTAAAATTTTTGCTGATGTAATTATTTTTTCAACTGTTGTACGTTGTTCGTATGCCTGTAAATATAAAATTTTCAACGGGCGCGCGGGTGTAAGCAGCGAGACCCCGGGGACCCTTCACTGAGTAATTGATCAATCTCCAGTATATATATATATATGTGTGTGGGTGAGAAACAGTTGGTTAAACCATACGATTATTTACAATTTTACAATATATTTAAGTCAGTATACTATTAAAGATATATATACCAGAAATTACTATGAGTTATTAAATAATTGAGATACTATATAAAGTTGATACACAAGTTAGGAAATTAATTACCTTAATTCTTACCAGCACCAGCTCTGAAGTACATAACATCACCATCTTCAACGGTATAGTTCTTACCCTTTTGTAATAATTTACCGGCAGCTTTAACGGCAGATTCTGAACCATGTTCGATAAGATCGTTATATTTCATAACATCAGCTAAGATGAAAGTTTTTTCTAAATCAGTGTGGATAACACCAGCAGCTTGTGGAGCTTTAGTACCTTCTCTAATGGTCCATTCTCTAACTTCAATTTTTTCACCAGCAGTGAAGTAAGAAATTAAATCTAACTTCTTTCTCATTAAAGTAATTAATTTTGGTAATTGAGATTGAGCACCAACCTTCTTTTCTTCTTCTTCTCTTTCTTCATCATTTTCCATATGAGATAATCTTTCTTCAAATGAAACTGATAATGGAATGATAACATCACCTGGAGAATATTTATCAACCCATTCTTTAATCTTTAATAAATGCTTATTCTTCTTTCTAACGAAATCTCTTTCAGATAAGTTTAATAAGTAAATGGTTGGTTTAGCAGTTAATAAGAACATTGAGTTAATAGATTCAACTTCTTTTGTAGTCCAAGTTTGATTGGCAACTCTTTGACCATCTTTTAACAGTTGAATAATATGTTCAGTTAAAGCAGCTTCTTCTTTCTTTTGTTTGACTTCTAATGATTGACCACCTTTCTTAGTTAATTTTAACAAACTTTCTAAATGTTTTTCAGCAAATTCAATATCTTTTAATCTTAATTCATTTGAAATAATTTCTAAATCTCTAGTTGGATCAACATCACCTTCAATATGAATAATTTCAGCATCATCAAAACATCTAACAACTTGATAAATGGCATCAACAGCTCTAATGTTTGATAAGAAAGCATTACCTAAACCTTCACCAGCAGCGGCACCTTTAGTTAAACCAGCAATATCGTAAATGGTAATATAAGCTGGAACTTTTTGTGGTCTGTTAAATAAAGTGTGTAACTTGTCTAATCTTGGAGATGGAACGAGAACTCTAGCTTCTTCTGGTTCAATGGTAGCAAAAGGATAGTTAGCTGGGTTACCTAATGGACATCTGGTAATAGCTTGGAAAAAAGTTGATTTACCAACGTTAGCTAAACCAACAATACCAGACTTTAAATTGTTACCTGGTCTACCTAATAGGACCTTTTTTTCTTCAACTTGCTTCTTTGGAGGCATTTTAAATTTATAATTTTAATATTATTTTATATTATCTTTTTAGACTAATACAAACGAAATATAAAATAAAAAAAACTAGATTTTAATTAAAATTCTTGTGTTAAAATAAAACTATATTCCTACAATAGTAAAAGAAAACAGTAAAAGACGAAAACAAGGTAGAATCAGTTGGAAGAGGCAATATACAATTACAGTAAAAGTTTCTCTTCTCACCCACTCGCTCTCTCACTATAATTTTTTCTCTTTTGTAATGCAATTATATAATCCGCTAATTATTACGTATAGCTAAATTTGAAATTTTTTTGAAAATTTCACTACAAAAGCGAAAAAAAAAAAAGAAAAAAAAATTTTCACTATATGATTATGTCATTAATCAAAAATTTTCAGTCTTACAATTGAAATTATATAATTTATATTATATAATATATTATAAATATAAATTATCATATATTAAAATTTTTCTCGAGTTAAGTTGCAGTCGATCGTCGTGCTCTTCGATAAATTCGACGCGTATATAGTAATTATAACTTTTTTATGGTATGTAATTTTATTACGTAATGGTAAGATATATGTCCTACATTATCTATATATTATTCTCTGTCTAACCAATCTCCGAATTCCTTTAATCTATCCTCTTCATCTTCATCTCCTGTACTTTGTTTCATCTTTCTATACTTAGTATACCCATCGTATTTGGAAACTTCTAGTTTTCTACCTCCAAAATATCTATTGTTCATCTTATCGACACACATATTGGCAGCTATATTAGATTTAAATCTAACACTAACTACTCCATTAGGTTCTAAATCGTATAGTACAACAGCTGTAACTTCACCAATTTCTTCGCATCCTTCTAAGATATCTTCTTTAATGTCAAGAGACATGATAGAATCTTCTTCTAATTCTTTTAAAGTGAAACAATTTTTAAGTATAACAACTCTTTCATTCTTTATTCTTTCAAGCTCTTGTAAATTTTCATTGTTATTTTCATCTTCATCATCTGACCAATTTGAAAGCTTTTTATTTAAATTTTCAATTTTTTTACCAATTTTAATCTTCTCTTTAAAACTTAACTTTGGTTTTGCGTCATTTGTAACTTGATCTGTACTTTTATTGATTTTCTTTGTATTTGAAAATTCAGCCTTTGTCACTTTAACTGGTTTTGAATCAGTAAATCTTAACTTTGTATCATCTAATAGATCAATTGCTAATTCACAACTTTGTTCTCCAAGATATTCAATTAAACAATCACCTTTAAACTTTCCTTCGTTATCTGTATACATTTTTATCTTTTTCAATCCAGTTTTAAAATCTTCTGCAATTACTCCATATTTACTAAAAATTGATTTTAATTCATCAAATTCAATATCAAGTGGAACATAACAAACATAAATACATGTATTTTTCCTTTTCTTTGATTCTTTTAATTGTTGCTTTTCAGCTTTTAGTTCTTGTAATTTTCTCTTTTTAAGATTTTTTATCTCTTTTTTAGCTTCTTCTTCTTGTTTTTCTATCATATTATCATTGATACTAATCTCAACATCTTCATATTGTGTATTGATAGGTATAATCCACCGCCCTAGTATTTCATTATATTCATATTCTTCATTTGTAACAGGATCTTCTATGATCCATTTACTCTCTAATTTATCAAATGAAAGTAATTCTACTATGTCTCTGTGTAGTTTTTGTGGGGGAATACCTTGTATTCTCTCTATTAACGAGATATCAGACATTTTATATATTTGGTTTTTATCTATGCAAAGCAAAAACACACTTACCAAACTGTAGCTTGCTTGTAACTTGTTTTCTTTTATTAATTCTTTTATTTTCTTTTTTTTTTTTTTTCAAAACTAATAAATTTTTATGCATCTAAGTGCGGCTCACTAAAAGCTTTACATAAATTTAATTATTTATAATTCGAGACGGGTAATAATTATAATCCATATAACTACTTAATACAGTCATTTGAAATTTAATCAACAATATAGAGATATATATAATGTTGGGCATTGTATATACATCAAGAGGTACTATAAAGGGAAAGAGCAATATTGTATTGCTCCTTTACACTTCTGTTAAAAAAGTTTATTTATACTGTCTTGCCAAATGAATTGTATCGACACTGTGATATTCGATATTCTTGTAATTTTATATATATATATTATATAATGTATAATATTTTCTTACCCCTCATCAAATATAAAGATATATTATGTGTATTATAATATATAAAGTTATAAACTTTAAGGTATTGTATTATATAAATCTACTATACAAGATTTGTGCTACCCAGTATGGCAATTGTATTCATAGATAGCTAATCATATAATTCTCGTATTATAACTACCTGCCCCATTACTGTCATAATGTAAAGTGGGATATATATCGGCATAAACAATCACCACTAAATCATAAATAAAAATCTGAAACCTTTATTAACATGCATACAAATTTCTGGGGTACTTGCCCGCAATGGAAAATGTATAATAGCAATTACGTAGCTATCACATCAGTCAAATACTATAAGATAAATATATATACATGTATATATACATGTATAACCTGTTGGAATTAGTTAGTAATGGGGATACTTACTAATTAGGAAGTAATACCGTGACATCACTAACTTATTAAAATGTATATTATGTAATACGTGGGGAGAGAGAGAGAGATATCGAGGGATATCAACAGCGCAATTTTATATATAAAAGATTATAATAAAATATAAACACAAAACTGCATACAAATTTTTAGTTTTAATATGGGGCCTGCGTATAAATAAATTTTTATTATCCGGGGGAATTATACCACAGTGGCTTTTGTTTTTGGGGTGTTTTAGCTGCAATTTTCATTTTGTTTTTTTAGCTTTTCAAATTTTTGTTTTTTATATGAAATTAATTCCCCCAGAAAGTTAAATTAATTCCCCATGTAATTTTTATATTTTATACGATGTTTTTTTTTTTTTAGAAAAATTTTTTTGCCTTCCACAGCTCGATCTCGCTCCTTGGGCTCCACACTTTTTTATGATATATAATGATAAATATATATATAGACAAAGAGAGACATATATAAAGGACTTTAATTCTCCATATTTGAATTAGTTGTCTCTTTTATAATACTTTATTCTTTCTATTTTTTTGATTTTTTTTTTCTTTTCAATTAAAATATTAATATTATATATAAATTTTTCAAACAAAAAACAAAATGTCTGCTACAATCAAATTAAACAACGGTATTGAAATTCCACAAATTGGTTTCGGCTGCTGGAAAGTTGAAAACTCAATTGCTGCTCAACAAATTTATGACGCTATTAAAGTTGGTTATAGATTATTTGATGGTGCTCAAGATTATGGTAATGAAAAGGAAATTGGTGAAGGTATTAGAAGAGCAATTGCTGATGGTTTAGTTAAAAGAGAAGAAGTTTTCTATGTTTCAAAATTATGGAATAACTACCATCATCCAGATAATGTTAAGAAGGCAATTAAAAAAGTTTTATCAGATACTGGTTTAGATTACTTGGATGTTTTCTATATTCACTTCCCAATTGCTCAAAAATTTGTTCCATTTGAAGAAAAATACCCACCAACTTTTTACTGTGGTGATGGTGATAACTGGCATTTTGAAGATGTTCCATTAATTGATACATGGAGAGCTTTAGAAGGTTTAGTTGCTGAAGGTTTAGTTAAATCAATTGGTATTTCTAATTTCAGTGGAGCTTTAATTTATGATTTATTAAGATCTGCTAAAATTAAGCCACAATTATTACAAATTGAACATCATCCTTACCTTGTTCAACCAAGATTAATTGAATTTGTTCAATCTCAAGGTATTCAAGTTGTTGCTTATTCTTCATTTGGTCCACAATCATTTGTTGAATTAGATCATCCAGCTGCTAAAGATAGTATTACATTATTTAAGAATGATACTGTTTTAAAAATTGCTGAAAAACATAACGTTCCAGCTCCAAAAGTTTTATTAAGATGGGCTACTCAAAGAGGTTTATTAATTATTCCAAAATCTAATAAAAAGGAAAGATTATTATCCAATTTACAAATTAATGATTTCGAATTATCTCAAGAAGATATTGATGCTATCTCATCATTAGATATTGGTTTAAGATTTAATGATCCATGGAACTGGAATAAGATCCCAATCTTTATCTAATCTTTTTTATAAATAAATCATCTCCTCTATAGTTTTTATATATCTATATACACATATACACATTATGTTATGAAGAATAAAATGGGAAAAAAAAAACATATCAGTTAATCCGATGATAATAATAATCAATTGAAAATATAAATTACTCGATTGGTCTTAGCACACGCGGAGACAACCCCCGATCTGCAGTAAGTATAAAAAACACATTAAAAATTCATTCAAATCGTGCGCGCACATGACTTTGAAAATCATAACTCTCCACTGTAAAATATATATTATTATGTATAAATACAATTAAATATCTTTTTAAATGTAAATTGTGTTTTCAGTTTTTGCTGCAAATTTTTTTTTTTTTATATTCACTTTATTATTCGAATAAGTACCATATTATTACAATTGAAGAAAATGTCAGCTTTATCAAGATCAATCAAGGTTGGTTTGTTACAATTCCATGCCAGTGCTGATAAGCAAGCTAACTTGAGTAAAGTTAAACAATTTATTACTCGTGCCATACAAAAGGAACCAACAGTTGATGTTTTAGTTTTACCAGAATGCTTCAACTCTCCTTATGCAGTTGATCAATTCCGTAAATATGCGGAACCTATCCCATCTGGAGAAACTACACAATTTTTATCTTCATTAGCTATAGAAAATAAAGTTTCCATTGTTGGTGGTTCATTCCCAGAATTGGGTGATGATGATAAAATTTATAATACATCACTAACATTTAACAAAAAGGGTGAAATTATTGCTAAACATCGTAAAGTTCATTTATTTGATATTAATGTTCCTGGTAAAATATCTTTCCAAGAATCATTAACATTAGCACCTGGTAATAAGGCAACAGTTTTCGAATTAGAAGATTATGGTAAAGCAGGTATTGCGATTTGTTACGATATTAGATTCCCAGAATTGGCACAGGTTGCTGCAAGAAAGGGAGCTGCTATTCAATTCTATCCTGGTGCATTTAATACTGTTACTGGTCCTAAATATTGGAATAAATTTGCCACTGCTAGAGCAATTGATAATCAAGTGTATGTTGTTCTTGTTTCACCAGCTAGAAACCCAGAAGGTGGATATCAAGCATACGGACATTCATTAGTTGCAGACCCACATGGTGATATTATAGTGGAAGCTGGTCACGACGAAGAAATATTATTTGCCGATTTAGATCCTCAAGTTATAGATGAAGCTAGAAGAGATATTCCAATTAGTACACAAAGAAGATTCGATATCTATCATAATGTTGCTGACGATGCTGTTTCAAGTGCTTTATAATTACGTATATAATAGTATTTCAAACCAATATAAAATTTAACTTAATTTTTTCTACAGATGTAAAATCTTAATGCATAACGCACCCGTACGGGCTACAGATCTGCCGCGGCCCTCGATAAGATTTTTTTATTTTTGTACTCAAACTTTTATCAATAATTTTGGAAATTGAGAAGAAATATAAATAAAAATAAAAATTTATGACAGTTCTTTAAGTTGAATCACTGTTCTTCTTCAAGTATTTATTTACTAGTATTTCTTTTAAGAATTATGATCAGGATTACGACAAACTCAAGATCCAATTGGAGAACTCTAATATTTTCAAGATATTTCACAAATGTTATACCAAAACTTGATAAATTCAAGGTTGATTATCAATTTAAAGAAGAATGTCCTGAACCTTCCATAGATACAGGCTGTACTTTTTGCAACCCTCCATCGTTTCCTCGAGGCAAAGAGTTAGATATATCTAAACCATTAAGAAATAGTAAATCACATCCATGGAAACATGCTATTGTATTAAGTGGTGATTCGGACTATCAAAACTGGCCTAGTAGATTTGAAACAGCGACTAATTATAAAGGTGATGGTATCATTGGAGAATTTCAAAAATATAAAAGAAAGATTACAGATCCATATCATCCAGTAATGATTAGTATGACATCATTTGAGAAACTTAACAAACCAAATACTAGTTTGATTGGTCTTTATCCAGATGCTAAAATAATTGAAGTTCCGCATGATCTTATTGAAGAATTTATGATTGGCTTCATGGCACCAATAGACAAAGTTGAAAATCAAGATGAATTGAGTGAAATGGGTGAAATACAAGTTCATTTACAGTCTCAATTTACAACATACAATATAGAAAATGACTTAGTTTTAACATGTGGCCATTATCAAAGAGATATAAGATGTGGTGAGATGGCACCTTTAATAAATGAAGAGTTTAAAAAAGTTTTAAGAAACAAGGAATTACTTTTGGAAAATGATACAATAAGTAAAGATAAAATTGATGTCGGGTACATTTCACATATAGGTGGACACGTTTATGCAGGTAATGTATTAATATTTAAGAAAAATGGAGATGTAATCTGGTATGGAAGAGTGTTACCTAAACATGTACAAGGTATTATAGATGAAACTATCATTGGTGATAACATAATAGAAGAGCTGTACAGAGGTTAAGATATATCTATCTGCCAAAATATATATATATAATATATATTATATATAATCAACAATCATTCACCGCCTTGATATATTTAACCACAGCCGTGTATATAGAACTTCATGAAAAATATAGGGCTGTGTTTAGAGGTTGGGCAAAACAAACAACGGGTGAAAACGGAGAGAATTTACGGATGCCGTACAGAACATGTATATAATATATAAGCACAAATCATGTATATAATCTATACCAATATAAACCATTAGCCATATGACATGGTAGGAATGTTTAAATATAAATTAGTTGTGCACTAATATACACATCCCATATAAAGATAAATTATAAATTGGTATAAAGAAAGAGAAATTTTACATAATTAAACCCAATCTCCGGGGTTCAATAAGCTAGTAAACCCCCCAAAACTCTCCGAGTTCTTTATCACATGAGCTTCATATAATGTGACGGCTCCGTTACCAAAATAGTAATTTTATACCTACAAAGCTTAAATTGATATCAAGTATCTATATACTATATGAAATAAAATCATTATTATTAAGATAATAAAAGATTAATTTAAGTATATAATACTATAAAGTTGTATAAACTAGTACGTACACCATGTATATATATATGCCCATTGCCCATGTGTTATATAATATTAAACGGCGAAGCTCTTGCAAGTTGCAGTCCGAAAATCGCGTTAATTGTTCAAATGTGCGATTTTTCAAGAAGAAAATTTCTGAATGACCATTTAAAAGGCTGTGTAAATCAATAAAATAAAAACTGTTTTATATTTTTATTGTCTGTTATATAATATAGTATCATGGTCCATACTTACAAGTGGCAATATTATATCTTTTACAATATATAAAGGATATAAATTATACAATATTCATATAACAAAACAACATAATTATATATAATATAATATATAATATACTATATAAGATAAGATAAGATATTTAACAGATAAATATATAAATAATATTTAATACTGTTAGTACTATAAATTACTTATAGTAATATATTCCTGATATGAATGACCACAATTTTGTGTGTGTACTTTTTTCCCTTGTAAATTATAAAATTGCCGCACGGTATATTTACATATGTACGTACGTACGTACTTTTCCCGCACGTACTAATTAATTCCATGGCACCACTGCAATCCATGACATGAAAGAAAAAATTCGCAGCCTATAATTTTTATATATACAATTTTTTCTTTTGTTTTTTTTTTTTTTTTTTTTTTTTTT
>JAJLSX010000004.1:155336-199119 GCA_030567815.1 Ogataea piceae | reverse complement strand
AGTAAGTGGGTATCAAATTGAAAGGATCCAAATTGTTAGTTCTTTTTTGCTTTTCCTTATATTTACATACCACACATATCAGTTCAACAAGTATATCATTTGGCTATCTTTATAGTGTCTTTTGAAAATAAGGGGAAATTAATAAATAAAAATTATTTTTCATACATACATGCCTTGTCTTCTTTTCTCTTTTTAAAACAACAAGTAACTAAGACACATATATATAGATATATCTATATATCTATATCTATATATCTCTATATATTTTTACAAAATGAGTTATTTAGACAAACGAAAAAAGTCTCCCCCTTTTTTAGAGTTATCTCAATCAACTCTTCAATTATTACATCAAAATCAACATCAACCTTCACCAATTGATTTTGATAGTGTTTTAACTCTATGGACAACACTTATTAAATCAAGTGATTTTATTAACAATGGTAAAAGATTAGAAAATATTAGTTGGAGAGTAGTTAATAGAAGTATACTGTTAAAGAATGATTTCAATAATAATGATTTTTCAACATTAATCAATATTTCAACGGGGCAACAACAATTACAACAACGTAAAACAACTCCTAAAGTTAAAAGAATACCCAGTAATAGTGGTCAATTTAAACAGAAGTTACAAAATTCTCCATCTTTATCACCACGTCAATCAACTCCAACTCAAAAACAAATTCCTTCTTTATTTTCTTCGAGAATAAGGTCTCCACAACCAATAGAACAAGAATCACAACCCCAACCACAGCCACAACAACTACAACAGAAACAACAGAAACAACAAGTTGATGATCCACGTACACTTTTCGCAAATTCTAGAGTTAAATCACAATCTCAAGTTGAAATATTGAAAGGAACTAAAGAGATAACGGCAGAAGTTTCAAATAGTGATTTAGATTCAGATTCGGATTCAAATTCAGATTCGGATTCTGAATCGGATTCTGAACACAAGGACAGTAATAATAATGATAAAAACATCGTTCCAACTAATCAATCGAGCTTATTTGGAAGAACTCAACCAGTTCAACATGTTCCTGAAAAGAAACCTACTTTAACTCAAAGTAACCTTGATCAACAGCAGGAACTTTTACGCAAGCAAACTCAATTAAGTTCAGGTGGACTATTTAAAAATAATGCAGATAAGACCGTTCAGACAAATCAAATACCCGATGGTAACAATAATAGAAAGACTAATAAAATGTTCTTTTTCGAAAATTCTCCTTCTCCTGAATTAAACGAACCAAATCATATTTTATCATCTCATAATCATTCTCATGCTCAAAATCACACTGCATCAACCAAGAATCTATCTCATGTTAAATCGCCACTGAGTAAACCACAAAATGAAGATAAACTTCCTAAAGTTTCTAATCTATTCCATCAGCAACAGCAACAGATAAATACACATAGTTTGTTTGGTCAACAACCAGTTAGACATAATACGGAACAACATCATCCTCATCAAAATCAAACAAAGAAGCACCCTGTACGCCTACAGCACTCTCATAATAAAGAATCACATACAAAGGCTGCGCATACTCATGCAACTGTTGAAGAAAATAACAATAATCATACCAAACAACACCAGCAACAACAATCTCAACCTCAACCTCAACCTCAATATTCACAAAATGCTAGTCATTTAGATGATATTGATCATTTATACCAACAACAAATGAAATATAGCACCAAGTCCAATCCTTCAATATCAGGACAATCAGAAACTCAAAGGTCACAAGTCTCACTATTCGGTAATAATAATCAAAATGCAATGGCTTCTCAAGGAATATTGTTCTCTTCAGATGACGATTTCTCAGATGGTTCAGACTGGTCTTCTTTATCTGATGATTCTAATTATGAAGACGATGATGAGGATGATCACTTAGATTTTGATAAGAAAGCAGACTACGAAAAGAAAGAAGAGCGCCCAGTTGTTAAAAGATCTTTATTGAGTGGTTTGTTCTTGGATAAATTGAACGTTGAATCTAAACAAAGCGATGGAATAACTTCTGTTCCGCAACATCAACAAAACGGTGGCCATGCTATGGTTAGTCCTCCTCAACCTCCACATACGCATCAAAAATTGATAATCTCACCTCTTTTACCACCTGTTTCAAAGATTAATGCCCAGATATCTAACGATTCACTTGATTTGACATCTAAAGGACCAACAGTATCGGCATCATCAACCAATATCAATGCATCTGGTAATTCTATTTCTTCTCCACCTACAAATGTTAGACCATTATTACGTAGACAAACATCTAGCTCGTCAGCTACAGGATTGGATCATAATAATATAAGAAGTAGTAACAGTGCTAACCAGCAACAACACCAACAGCAACAATACCAACAACAACAACAACACCAACAGCAACCTCCTTTGAATAGAGTTAACTCAAATGGTCTACAACACTTAGTCTCCAAATCTGCCATTTCTTTGACATCATTCTTTGCTAATAATAGAAGACCAACTAGTGAAAACGTTAACCAGTTAGGTCATTACGATAGACACCATGAGTCTAACGCTCCTCCAACTGCAGCTACTTTGTTGCCAACAGCTTTAGCCACACATATGTTCTTACCAACTATGAGTGTTCATCAACAGTCCAGGGCAAAGTTGCAACAAACTAAGACTGCTTCTAAACCACCAATGAAGAGACAACCATCGCAAACACAAACTGGTAACTCTGTAAACTCAAGTACTACCCCACACTCAACTAATAAGTACTCTGAGTTACATTCCACCTCCCATAAAAGTCGTCAATATTGTGAATCATCATTTTTATCCCCCAACGAATTGGATGAAGATGAAGCAAAGAGAAACCATGATCATGACATACCTATAAGAGATGAACACCAACAAGAGGATCATAAAGATGATGCCGGATATTCATCAAGTGTTAATTCTTCTACTGCATCGATAGACATTCCTGGTTCTCTATCTAGAATGAAACAACCTTCATTTTTAGCACCTTTGAACAGTCATTCCGATTTAAATAGTAATCATTTGCAATCACACCATGTGATTGAAAGACCAAAACTAGAGAAGAGAATCAGTTCATATCTAACCAAAGTTTCTCCAAATTCTACCGTTTATGAAATGATTACAAAAGAATTACCTTCAAAACTAGTTGATTCAATTCAAAATGAGAATAAATTAATTCATGCATCATCTACCAATTTACAAGGTTTGGCTAATGGTAGACATAGTTCTAGGATCATGAACAATGAAAACGATCAAGATGATGGTAATTTCATAGCAGATGGTATAATGGGTAATAAATTAAAAGCTTTACCTACGGAACATGAGGATAAGCAACCAGTATTCATAGATGATGGATTCATCAATGGTACTGAAAATGAAGATGATCCAAAACGTGACTGGGAAGAAGATAGTTTGAACTATCATGCAAGAGGATGGTAAATTTTTTAGAGTATACACATAAATCTAGCACGCAAATATACACCCGTATATATTTAATAACTATGATATTTTGTAATATATACATGCATACATATCTTGTTGAATAAATAAAAAAATTAATATTTAAAATTTAATAAAAGTGGAATTTAAGTAATTTTCCGGCCTGATAGTGCGGAGAGACAGACAAAGAGAAATCTTTTTTTTTTTGAAAAAAAAAGGGTTTAAAAAAATACCGTAAGAGTTGGTAATAAATCATTTGTTTTGTGGATTCATTTGGGTATAAGTAACACAAATATGGCTAAAAAAGTGGTGGTATCTAAAGGGAAAGGTGAAAAACAACAATCAATACCTTTTGAATTCCCAAAATCTATTCAAACGCTACTTACATCAGTTTCTAATAATGCAACATCAAATTTAAATAACCAACAACAGCAACAACTGTACAAGACTAAATTTGAGACAATTATACCAGGTCAGATATTTAAAATCTCAAATTTTTTCAGTCCTGAACAATCCCAAGATTTAATAAAAGCTATATCAGAAAAACTGCCACTGGAAACAACGCCATTAATAAAATCAAGAAACTATGCAGCTAGAGTCAACGATAGAACCCAATTACAAGATTACGAAATTTCATCTCTGCTACACAAATATTTCTCAAAAGTACTAGAATTTCAGGATGAACAGATTGGCAGTGTTGACGATTGGATCGTTGATGAATTCAATGATTCCATAGGATTCAATCCTAATTTAAGAATGTATAGATATAAGACTGGACATTATTTTGGGAAACATTACGACGAAAGTAATAAAGTTGAATTGAAATCAACTGGGAAAGATTCTGTTAGAGGAGTTACTAAGTGGACATTATTAATATATTTGAATGGAGATGGTGGTAAAGGTGGCGATGAATTAATTGGTGGATCAACAATTTTCTACAACGATGGACATTTAAATTTTAGAAATAAATTACAAGATGAAAACATAGTTAAAGTACAACCTGAATCTGGTATGGCATTGTTCCATAAACATGGAGATGACTGTATGTTACATGAAGGAGAAATTGTCAAATCTGGTGAGAAATGGATATTTAGAACAGATGTAGTGTTTTAGAATATATATATATATTATTTCTTTTTATAAGAGAAGTTTAAAATGTATTTTGTGTGTGCGTGTATAATATATACAAGAATGGGAAAGGGCAAGGGAAAAGAAAAATTTTACAAGTTTAAATCTTTAAAACTAACAATACCATTAGATGGGAAACCAGCAACACCATAATCTTTCTTAGTTGAATCTAATTGTTTAACAATTTCTAATTCTGATTCTAAAGCAGTCTTTTTAGCAATTTTAACTTTAGTTGAAGAAGAGTTTTTCAAGTCTGAATTACCTTGAATTTCAGCGACATATTTTGAACCGACTAAATAACCTCTCTTTGATGGATTACTGTAATTTTCAATATCTCTCTTTGCAATTGGTTTAGCTTGTAAAGGTAAGTAACCTCTATTTTGAACAAACCATTCAGGTGAATGGTGAACTCTATAACCTAAATATTTTGAAAAGAATTTAGCAGTAAATTTACCACCATTTCTTTCAATTATTTCAATTGCAGGTTGAGAAGCTTTTGTAGCTTCAATTTTAATATCTAATTTATAAATATTTGAACCTGTACCTAAAATTGTAACACCATCTTTCATTGAACCTGAAATTAAACCAAAATCTTTCATTTTAGACATTGTTAAAACTTCACCTTTTTCTAATGGTAATTTACCAGCATCATGAAATTTTTGAATTTTAATCAATGGTAATTCATTTAAATTTAATTTTTGAGCTCTGAAAAAACCTCTCTTTGGATATAATTTAAAAATTGGTGTTTGACCACCTTCAAACCAATTTGGAACTGATCCTCTTGCCTTTTGACCCTTTTGACCTCTACCAGATGTTTTACCTAAACCTGAACCTGGACCTCTACCTAATCTTTTTTGATTGGCCTGTGAGTTTGGTGCTGGTGATAACTTTGAAAGTAATGAAACGTTTCTCTGTTGTATTATAGGTTTTGGTAGTGAACTAAGTAATGACCTTATTTGAAATAACATTGTATAAGTTGTATGTATATATATAGCAATAGACCAGTACTACAAATCAATATTAAAAAAAAAAGTAAATACACAACAAAATGTTAATGTCTTTGTTTTTTATAAATCCATCCATCCATCCATCAATCAATCAATCACCAAAAAAGCAAAAAAAAATTGAAATTTTCTGAGGAAAAAAAATTTTGGAAAAAAATCAAATTTTTGTTTTTTACACTACCAAAATTTATCTTGTTTACAACTTTACACCATTTTTAAATGATAAGATTTACAAAACAAAACAAAACAAAAATGAATCAATTTTGTCCCCTTTTTAATATGATTTAATTATTTGTTTTATTTAAATATAAAGATGATTGAACAGGTTGATATATATTTTGTTCATGTTGTTGTTGCAGTTTTAACTGTTGTTGATGATATTCAAATTGTTCTAATTCTCTTCTAAAATCTCTTGAAAATCTTTCCCAATCATTTTTATTTGTAATTATAGAAGATTTATCATCAATTTCAGCTCTTAATCTTTTACCATCTGCTAATTTACCATCAAAAAATAATTTAGCCTCTTGTAATTTATTTGATTCAAAAAATAAAATTTCAGCAGTTGATGATTTAGTTAAATCTTTTGAATATTCTTCTTTTAAGAAAACTTTTGAAATTTTACCAAATTTTGACATTATTGTTTCAACATCACTACTTGAAACACCTTCTTGTAAATTACACAGTCTTAAAAATTTTAATTGTGATGCATTTTTAAATTGAATTTTATTTTTTTTAGCAGGTAAAAATGTTATTTTTTTCTCTCTTTCTCTACCTCTTGCACTCTTTTTATTTATTATTATTGATTTATCATTTTTTTTAGTAATTTTTTGTTGCTTTTTTTCAATTATTTTCTTCTTCTTTATACCATATAATGCATTAGCTAAAGGATTGTTTAATAATTCTTTACTAATCTTCTTTGGTGAATCTCTATTATTATTATTATTATTACTACTCTTCTTTTTATTGGTAGTTTGTAAAGCTTTATAAAGTGGATTATTTAATAACTTACTATCTATCTTTTTCTGTTGTTTACCACCATTTAAAGCTTGAAACAATTTATTCTCTCTAATACTCATATTGTGTGTTGATCATATATATATATATATATATCTATCTATCTATTTATCTAAACTACAAGAACGTATCGGTTGTTTCATTTTATAAATCTGAAATTAGCAGACACAAAAAAATTACAAAATTGTGTAGTTACACATCTCATCACCAGTAAAAAAACAAAATTTTATTTGCCACTCAAACGGGGCAACAACAAACAACGACGAAATTTTTGTGGCGAATAAAAAAATGAGAGACAAAAATGGTAAACAAAACAAAAAAAACAAAAAATTTAAAAAACAAAAAAAAAAGAACAAACAAAACAAAACAAAAATGTAATTTACGATTAATTTAAATTATCTTTTATTTTTATTGTACTATTTTATTTCATTTTTGTACTTTATTTATATTGTTTTTTTTGTAGCATTTCATTCATTATGGCTCTCTGTGGTAGTACTCCAAAACCTGTTCAAAGAAAGATAGTTATATTAGGTGATGGTGCATGTGGTAAGACATCACTATTAAATGTTTTCACTAGAGGATACTTCCCACAAGTTTATGAACCAACAGTTTTTGAAAATTATATTCATGACATTTTCATAGATGGACAACAATTACAATTATCACTTTGGGATACTGCAGGTCAAGAAGAATTTGATAGATTAAGATCATTATCTTATAGTGATACACATTGTATTATACTTTGTTTTTCAATTGATTCAAATGATTCTTTAGATAATGTTAAAAATAAATGGGTTGGTGAAATTTTAGAACATTGTGAAGGTGTTAAATTGATTTTAGTTGCTTTAAAAGCAGATTTAAGAAATGGTGAAGAAGATTCAAATGATACGACGAATAATAATAACAGTAATAATAACAATAATAATAATAATAATAATGCTAATGCTAATGCTAATAATAATAATAATAACGGAGCGAATAATGGTGCTTCAGCTACAACTCTTTATAATAATAATGGTCAATTGAAAAGATTAGTCACTTATGAAGATGGTTTAAAAGTTGCTAAACAAATTGGTGCTTTAAGATATTTAGAATGTTCAGCTATGAAAAATAGAGGTGTTAATGAAGTTTTCACTGAAGCTGCAAGAATTGCTTTAACTGCTAAACCAAAAGGTGTTAATTCAGCTGCTAATTCAAATAGTAATGATAGCAATAGTTGTATTATTATGTGATTAAGTTACTAGTTTATTACACACAAAAAAAATCAAAAAAAAAAAAAGATCAATCTTTAAGAACTTTTCTGATTCAATTATATCCTGAATTTATCTTTGTTTATATCATTTTTTTTTTTTTACTCATCATTTACTTCTTTTCTCTTTTTTTCTACAATCTTGTCTTATTTTTAACCATATATATTTGTGTTTTTTTTTTGTCTTTTTGTTCTTCTCACTCTTATTATACCTAATATATTGTATATCTTTTTTCTATTTCTCAAATTTTATTCTTCAATCTGGGTGATGTGTGTGTTTTTTCAGTGTATTTGTATTTCGTTATCATTATTGGTTGACATAAGTATTATCTGTTTCTGTTGTTGAGGTATTGATTCGTAGTAACTTGACTGTAAAGAATGATTTGATGGTAATTTACCAGTATTTATAAATTCATCTATTAGTTGTGAAGCTGATTGTGAATTTTTATTTGGAGTAGCTGAATAATATACTGAATTGGTTGATGAAGTTCCTTTGTTATTTGTTGTAATTACACTTTTATTCAATTGAAGTATTGGTGTAATACATTCTGCAGTTTCATAAATAGAAGAATTATAACTTTTAGTTAATGGGATTGACGTAGTGGTGGTGGTGGTGATTGGTATAGTGATAGGTTTTGAAGACTTACTAAATTTAGTATTGTATCTTTGTATTGTAATATTAGCCCTTTTCCTAGCTTTGAAAACCCCCCATATTAATGTAATAAAGTAACTTGATACTATAATTGAAAATATTACAAATATTAAAATGAAAAAAAATCCCTGTTTAACTTTATACTTAATTATAAATGGATTGGTTATAAATTTGGATGGAATTGTATTTGAAGGGTTATCAAGTAATACATTTAAATCATCTTCTTCCCTCTTTATCAAAGGTAACAAGTTTAGTACACTATTGTTATTACTGTACATTTAATTTTATCACTGTTAGGTATGGAGATAAACTTTGTTGTACGTTACATAATCCATATATGCTGAACCATGTATATACTAGCTGTCAAGAACTATATTGATTTATTCGATAAATTATATATTCATCAGACCTTACCCAATAATATCACATTATTAAAACTCTCAATAAACTATTGAAAAGTGGCCAAATTGGAAGGGAAAGAATAACGTAAAAGGGCAACAAATGATATTCTTAGCGCTTAAGGGGGTGGACTATTTGACCGTATTTTACAATTGACAGATTTCTACTGTATGTGTTTTTTTTTTTTTTTTAGGAATTTTTCAAAATTTTGGAATCTCATGGAATTTTATTCAAATTTAAATGATATTAACTGTTTTTATTTGTGTATTTTCGTTTAACAAATTTGGAGACAAACATTAAAGACTTTCAAGCGAGTGAAGTAATAAGATGACATTAATTAGACTTACATATAAATCCATTTCAAGAAATGCTTTAACTAAAAGATATGCCTCGGTATTAAATAACAATTTAAATTTAAATCATGTTAGATATATTCAATCAAAATCGGCTTTAAATGAAGAAGTCTTGGCTAGATATAAATCTAAATTAGATGAAAAGGCAAAAGAAATTGGTGTTTCGAATACTGAAGAATTAAAGGAGAAATTAAAGGAAGAAATTGAGAAATCAAAGCTTGAATTAAATAAAATTGATCCATTAAAAGAATTAGATGAATATCATAAGAATGAACAAATTAAATTACAAAAAAAGCTAGAATTAAAGAATAAATCATTAGGACCAATTGATGCAAGTAAACCTATTCAACCTTATAAAACATTAGACTCATTCATTAAAGTTGATAAATTTGTTGATTTAGGATTAAAAGAAATTGAATTTATTTGGAGAGCTAGATTCCAATCTAAAGAAAATACTTTAACTGCATTAGTTCCATCTGAAAATTATGCTAAATTACATATAAATGCTAGAAAAAATCCAACTTTTGTCTTACCACTACCAAAAGAAGAAGCTGAAGTTGATCTACCACAAAGTGAAGGTGGAACTCCATTAGAAATGCATTTCGTTCAATGGAATTTTGTTGGTCCAAATACAACACATGTTTTAATCACTTCATTGGCCGAATATAAATTACATAAAGAGTATGCTAGACCACATACCACTATAATGTTCCATCAAGAATTATTACATGACAAGGGTATCATCTTAATGAATGGTCAAGTTGAAGAACAAGCTCCAATAACTTTACAAGAATCTCAATTGTTACTATTAAACTTACAAAGATTCTATGGTGGTTTAGGTGATTCTAAATCTGAATCTGCTCAAAAGAGATTAAAATTAGTGGAAGCTTTCAACCATGGCTCAAGTATTTTCGATATGGATGAATTAATTGAATTGGCTCAAAGTTTTGATAATTAAAGAAGAACTTCTCTATAAAAAAATTTATTCAACGTGTATATATAATATAATTTTCAATATAATTTAAATTAAAAATTGTAATCTTGATTACGTCATCGAGGAAGTGTAATTTTAAAAATTCCAAAAATTTCAAAATTAAATGGCTAAATGAAGAAATAAATAAATTAATCCTTAAATGGATCAAGAATACTTTACTTGTATATAGAAACTAAGTGGGTATATATAACCAAGTTACAATGACTACTATTAGAGTTGCATATTTAGGTCCTCCAGGGACATATTCGCACCAGGTAAGTGTTTTTCCAATGAAAATTAGTTTAGTTTAAAAAAGACACTACTAACATAGTGTTTTCAGGCTGCAAGACAACAATTTGAATCATATTCATTAGATTCGGAAGAAGATATAAGTATAATATATTTACCTCAACCATCTATAAATTCATGTTTTAAAGCTATATCTAAAGATGAATGTGATTATTCAATTATACCATTTGAAAATTCATCAAATGGACAAGTTGTACTAAGTTATGATTTATTTAGAGATTGGTTTATAAACGAAGATAAACCTAAATTTTCAGTTATTGCAGAGCAATTTGTTTCAATTCATCATAATTTCATAACATACTCAAAAGATATATCAAAAATAACTAAGATTTATTCACATCCACAAGTTTGGTCACAGTGTAATAAATTTTTACATAAACATGAACTGGATAATAATTTAAAAGTTAGCAAGATCGATACATCATCAACTTCCAAAGCTGTTGAAATATTAACAGATTTGACGAGTGAAGATGAAAGACAAACAACAGCTGCAATGGCATCATTAACTGCAAGTGAAATTCATGGAGTTCCAGTTGTAATGTCACAAATTGAAGATTTAGTTGGTAATACTACTCGTTTCTTAGTATTAGGTAAGAATGAATTACCTAAAATCGAACAGAGAAAATATAATAAAGTATACCAAGATAAAAAAATTACACTACTTACATTCATAATTAAAAATAACGATAATTTTGGAAGTTTATGTGATATTTTAGAAGTTTTCAAAAAATATAACTTAAATTTACAAACAATAACAACAAGACCAAGTGTAATTAATCCATGGAATTATGTATTCTTTGTTGAAGTTTGGGTAGATAATGGTTTAAATGATGCTTTAAAAGAATTAAATGATTATTGTCTAGATTTAACAATTATTGGATCATTTAATAGAAATGCAAGATTTTTTGAAATGATTAGTGATAAAAATTAAGTGGAAGGGGGGTAAACATATCTGTATAAGACATGCACAATATAAACAGTATATATATTATAAACCAAATGAAATTTACTCGATCTATATAGACTAAAAAAGCCAAGTAAATGATCTAAATAGATCTAAGTAGATACTCGATATATCATGGTTCGCAATACAATTTGTTCTGAAACTAATGGCTGGCTGGGCCCCTTAAATAGATCGAAAATAAACGAACATGATTATATAACCATAAATGAATACGCATGTACTCTTCAAACAGGCCTCCTTAGCCATATATATATATACGTACATAACTATGTATATAGTATATACTATATAGTATATCGAAACGTATATATATACATGTATCATATAAGATATGTCATATATACATATGTGCATATGGTACATTACTACATACATATGATATGATTGATCTGTACTACTTAATATATAGCTTATTTGTTAAAACACCGTATAACCATCCCCTCTAATACTCATAATAGTAATAAAGTTTATCAGCCATTTAAAAGATCTTCTTCCTCCCCCCTCGTATTGACCCTCCCCCATAAGACCATACCGTAAAAGGTTAAGAAAATCATGCCAGCCTTTTTCCCCCCATTCCCATGCCCCCCATGGCTGGACTCAGTAATGTTTCAACAAATTTACCACGTATACGTACTTACGTACGTACAAAGTTTAAAAACCAGCTGTTTCTGTCACGTGAATTGAACCCTTTTAAAAGAATGATTATATAATCTTAACGTTTTGTATGCGAATTTTGAATTTAAAATTCAAAATTTTAAATTTTAAAACATAAATTTCTTTTTTGGTTACGTACACACACAAAAACTGTCCATTTTAGGGAATTTTTTTTCTTTTTTTTCTTAATGCCTCCTTTGAGGCTTTAAACATTTTATTGTGTGTTTTTAGTGCGCATGTGCGTGTATTTGAAATTTTTGTATGTGTGTGTACGTAACGCGTTCATTGTTTCTTTAAAGAATTTTTGTACTTTTTGTATTATCTGGTCTTTTCAGGTAATTTTTTAGAAAGGTACCACATTTGTTTTCATTTTAAAATATTTGTTGTCAATTTTTATATAAAATGTATCATATTTTCCCACTATTTTATTTTGTTCTTTTTTCTTATTTTATTTTATTTTTATTATTTTATTTTTCTTTATTCAAATAATAAACATCACTTTTATACTTGCTTCTTTGTTAATTAGCTCTTAGTCACTCCTTTAAATATATATATCTTTTTTTTTTCTCCCAAAATGCAATTATCCAAAGTCGCTTTATATGCCGTTTTAACTCAATTAGCTACAGCTATCCCACTTGCTCATAATCATCATGATCATGTTAAAAGAGAAGCTGAAGCTGAAGCTAAAGTTGTTTATGTTACAGAAACTGTTCAAACTACTGTTATTATTACAGCTGGTGCAACTCAAATTTTAGGTGGTTTAACTTCACCAACTTCTACTAGTTCTACTGCTACTCCAATTTCTACTACAGTTGCTGAAACTAATGCTGCCGATTTAGAAAGTTTAGTTTCTGATGCCGTCTTTGAAGATGAATCATCATCTTCTTCTTCAACCAGTACCACAACCACTCCAACAACTACTTCATCTCCAACCACTCTTGCCACTTTAACCACTACTCCAACAACTACTTCTACTCCAACCACTACTCCAACAACTACTTCAACTTCAACTACTGAAGCTGAAACCTCAACTGAAGCCGAAACTACTTCATCTTCTACATCATCTTCTGCTGCTTCAACTGCCACTTCTTCCGATTTCGATACCGCAATTTTAGCTGCTCACAACCTCAAGAGAGCAATTAATAACGTTGATGCTTTATCATGGGATGGTACATTAGCTACTTATGCTCAAAATTATGCCGATAAATATGATTGTTCTGGTACTTTAACTCACTCTGGTGGTGAATACGGTGAAAATTTAGCATTAGGTTACACAACTTCCGGTTCAGTTGAAGCTTGGTTCAATGAAGGTGCTGATTATGATTACGGTTCTACTTGTTCAGTTTATGATCATTTCACCCAAGTCGTTTGGAAATCAACTACTAAGGTTGGTTGTGGTTATAAATACTGTGATAGTTATTACGGTACTTATATCGTTTGTTCTTATGATCCAGCTGGTAACTTTGTTGGTGAATGTGATACCAATGTTTTATCTCCATAGGGTTAATACATGATTTAGTCATTTAGTCATTTGTTTTTTTTTTTCTTCATTCTTAAATTTGGGTTTTCTTACACTTGCTTTTCATTCGTTCTGGTTTTATATTTTTTTTTTGTTTCTTATTAAACTTTCATTTTCCGTTCATGTTATTTATTTCGTCTCGTGAGATGCTTGATGCTTCTCAAGTATTGCATTTATTTTATCAATACTGTCATATATATATATATATCCTCCCTTCTTATATAGGTACTATACATAATCTAACATTACTGATATTATCACTATACTACTTATTACACATTACCAAATTCCAATACCTTCGCTGTCAATATTTAAAGTAAACACACAATATGGTATACCCCATCCCACATAATCTAAAAGCTCAATTTGGAATGTAAAATGAAAATCACAGTATAAGTAATGCAATATTACCTATACATTCCCTTGATCTTGTTTACATTTCAAAAAAAATATTAATTTATCTGAAATTTGATCGGACATTTATTTACTCAATATATATAACAATATTATAATTTAGCTATATTGGAATGTTACTCTATTTACTCCATTCCTAAATGAGAATTTTTAGTTAAAAATTTTCAGCCGCATATTTCTTCGAGATTTCCCGTACCTTTTCTTAATATATAAAAAAATTTACATATTGTAAAATTATATATATATAATTGTTCTTATATATATTGATTGGCGTGTTTTCAATTTTTAGCGCGTACTTTTTAGAACCTCTCAAATTACGTAATGTACGGCTATAAATTTAATAGAAAAATCATGTGATTATATAACATATTATGTAATATTTTTTACTTACCCGTAATTTATAAATGACAGGTTTTTTAGTCGTCAATATTATGTAATCGTGAGGTCGATCGACTTTGAGGATTTTAATCGATCACGTGCATGTGATGTGTCATTTTTGTTGTGCTTTTTTTGTTGTGCTTTTTTTGTTTTGGATTTTTTAATTTTTTTTTTTTTTTTTTAATTTAAGAGAAAATTTGCCTTTTTGTAAGCGATAAGGATTATTCGGATCAAATATTAGACCAATTAGGTCAATTAGGTCCCTAATTATTATTACTATTATATATATATATTAAAGATAATACAATGGTAGAAGAGAAGAAAGAAGTTCAAGATGTTGCTATAGTTGATAAGAAGAAGAAATTTCACAAGAGGGCAACAATTTTCCAATTTTTAAGGTTATCCCTAGTTATTACATTTTTCATTACAGGTTGTATTTCAATTGCTACTTCACAATTAATTATTGGTGTTACATGTATTGCATACCCTGAATTGAAAAAAACATTAATTGAATTTACAAAGACAAATTTTGTTATATTACTTACATTTATTACAGTTTTAGTTACACCAACTAATATTGAATTATCAATTGATGATAAATCATTATCTTCAAATTCTGTTATTGTTAAAAATGGTAAAGCATTACTTAATTTAGATCCAAATGCAATTATAATAGCAAATCATCAAATTTATTCAGATTGGTTATTTTTATGGTATTTATCATATTTAAATAATTGTTCGGATCATATCTATATAATTATGAAAAAATCATTGTCTAAACTACCACTTTTAGGATTTGGTATGAAAAATTATAATTTTTTATTTTTAAGTAGAAAATGGGAAGTTGATAAGAAGTATATGATTGAAAATTTTACCAAATTTTCAAAATTAACTAAACAGTGGTTACTAATTTTCCCTGAAGGTACAAATTTAAGTCCAAATACAAAACCACGTTCAGATCAATATATTGATAAATTAGATTTAGATATTAAATTAAATCATGTCATGCTACCAAGGGTTAAAGGATTATATTTAGCTTGTAAATATATGAAACCAGGTTGTGATAAAATTTATGATTTTACAATGGCATATAGTGGTCATAAACCTGAAGAATACGCACAGGATATTTTTACATTGGCTAGAATTTATTTATTTGGTAAAGGTCCTGAACAAGTTAAAATTCATATTACAGCAATAAATATAAGTGAAATTAAAGGTTGTACTTTTAATAAATCAGATAGTGAAGAATTAGAGTTAGAAGATATGAAAATTTTTGAAAAATGGTTGATTGATTTATGGATTAAAAAGGATAAACTGATGGATAATTATTATAAGTTTGACAAATTTACAGAAAATGAAGAAACTGAATTCAAGTTTCAAATGAAATTAAGAAGTGTGTTTGAAATTTTAACCATTTATGTTATACCAGTTGTCACATTCGCCGTTGTTTATAAAACTTTTGGTTTTATTAGTAGATTTTTATCGTCTTGAGTAATGAGTTTATGTTCTTTTATGTTTGTGTGTTTTTTTTTTTGTCTTTTTTTAGTGTGTCTTTTTTTTTTTTTTTTTGTTTTTTTTTTTTTTTTTTTTTTTTTTTTTTTTTTTTTTTTTTTTTTTTTTTTTTTTTTTTTTTTTTTTTTGGTTATTATATTATTTGAATTATATATAAAGAGGTTATTTTATTAAACTTCATTATCCCATGTTAATAATTTTAAAGTTCTAGCATAGTAAAATCTTTCAATTCCAGTATTACTATTATCATCATCATATTCATGTTTATATTTATCCTTTTGAGGAACGGATTTAACATTAATTTTACCATCTTCACCAAAAACAATTGACAGTTCCGAACGATCACCATGTTTTTCCAATTCTTTACTTCCTATAAAACTAACTTGTGGCATAATAACAACGTCATCAATTTGAGTTGGACCAACTGCTAAACTAAATAATTTATAATTAATTTTTTCATCTGATCCAATACTAGGTCCAATTATAGATTGAGAAGATGATGTATCTTTATCATTTTTTGCAACTTTATAAACAATTGGATTTGGTAAATTATTAAAATAATCAAATAATGTATCTGTTAAAATTGATTCACCAGTGAATTGAATTAAAGGTTCACCATTTGAATCTAAATTTTCAAATGATTGATTCCAATCAATTGTACTAATTAAATCACTTTGGGTATGAACCATATATGTAATTCTTGCAATTAATTTAGCTAAAAATGGATGATGTGATTTAGCACGGAATAGTTTATTTGAAAAACTTAAACGACGATTATATAGTATATCCCAATTTTCACCATTATAATCAGTTGAAACTCCAAATAATAATCTAATTGGTATTAATGAAGATGAAAACCAATATTTTAATGGTTTTGTACAAATTGTATCAATATCTGCATATAATCCACCTGATATATATATTATCAAATATTTTAAAAATTCAAATTGTAATCTATCATGTGGTAATTTAAATAATGCATCTGCAACTTCAGGTAATTCTTTACCAAGGTAGTCCAAGACTAATTCTTTACCTTCTTTCATTGAAATCAAATTATGGTTATAATTATCATTTATATATCTCCAACGTTCAATATGAGGTGAACATTGAGTTGGAAATTTTTTATCACCAGAATTATATTTCCATAATTGAAAGATATTGTTCTCAATTTCATTACTTGGATCATATGGGAAATAATATTGTAACCTTGATTCAATGGTATACATATCTTTAACATTCATTTTAGGTGGTGCGGAAAATGCAAATGATGATGATGATGATGTATCATTATTATTATTATTTGATTGATATAAATTGTATAATTGTTGCACCGATAATGATGAATCATCTTGGAACGTAGATGTATATGTATGGAGTAATATTATCATCAAGATAGTTGAACTGATTAAATATTTATATGTATTCCAAAATTGAATAATCATCCCAGATAATTTGAAACTACTATTCTTCATTGTAGATCTAGATGATACTGGATCAGGAGTTGGATAGTCAACAAAATCTTTAAGACTTCTATTCATAGTGTATTCATGCAAAGTTTCTGGTGGTCTAACTTGGAAATATACGGTTAAAAAAAATTAAAATGATATTTATTCTCTTTGCAATGTGGGGAAAGGACAAGAACTCAGATTTTGATGTAATAATAAAAAAAAACAAAGAGACACAAACTAAAGTAAATATGTGATAGAATCGACAGAGATATCAATATTGCCTGTATATACACAATATATAAGTCTTTATAAAAAATAAATGAAAATAAAGGGAAATTATACTATGAGGATACAAAGTAAAAAATAACTAAATTGGAGAGTGGCGAAAGACAAAGAATAAGGGTAAACAGAATTTTCAAACACCTATGTTAAAAGTTGATATATTATCTATATATATACAGCAATATCAATATATTAATCAATTTCCTTTCCAACAAGAGTAATGTAATATACTAATAAAAAAAAAACATAAAAGATAAAACATTAATAAAGGAGTTTCTGTCCACGTTTAAAAAAATTCGTTTAAATTGAAAAAGGCTTCCATTAAAGCACACAAAATTGACATATTTTTCGATACTCTACGGGAGACGCGCACTTGATCTGCGATGTATATTGTTATATTAATGATCGGCCGGGTTGTACGTACATTTACACGTACACGCGCGGGGCCGGCATTATAATAGTACGTCTGCCCATTAAAATTATTTTATAAAATAAATTTTTGACATGCCCATTAGTATACCGTTGGCAAATTTACCTTTTCCCTCTTTCCCTCTTTCCCTCTTTCCCCCTTCCCCCGTATACGTATCCACGGAGCGTGCAAAAAGCTTTTGAAACATCGCAGAAAAAAAAAATAGAAAAAACGCCTCAAAGAATTTCAAAGGGAAAATTACTGCAAATATTTAACGGTGCAGTGTACTGTATACGTGCGTAACGTACGTGGAGACTCGCAGAGAGTGCGCGCGCAATTGAATTTAAATTAGTGAGCTGAGACGTACACGTACGTCAAAAATTATTGTCTTTAATTGTACGGCTAAATTTTAAATTAAACGTTTCAAGTTTAATTGATTTATAATATGAAACAAAGATAATTCATTTAACATTAAAAAGTTTTAGTACTTATCTAAATTTATAGTGTATAATAATATATTATATATTATATAATATATATGTATAAGGCTTCAAAGGTATTTTTTTGGGGTTGTATATGAGGATCTTCCCTTATACAGGAAAAAATTCTTTGTTTTCCCCCGGGGTATAAATTAAGATGGATCTGATGATGATGTCGGGAATAAATAATCTTATGATAATTATATGCATTACGTAATGTTATTATTTTGATATGTTATATTGTACGTTATTTTTATTTATTTGAATTGGTACATCGGTGATTGCTTTAGTATTATATATATTGCATCATTTTTTTACTGTTTTACTTGGTGTTTTAAAATATGCATAGTAAGATATATTTGTATATATATATATAAGGTATAGCAATAATCATTGAAAATTTACATGTTTTTCAAGATATACTGATAATTATTGAAAACCTCCATTAGTTCACCCATAGTTAATTCTTCAAATTTTTTATTTTCAAATTTGTTAAAGTTAGTAATATCTTGTTCAAGTATAGTACTGTTGATACTATTAACTGATTGAGTATTTAATATTCCTTGGCTATGACTACGGTGATGGTGATGAGGGTATATTTGTTCAACACTTCCTGTATTACTACCTCTAGGTGGTAAATACTGTTGTTGTGGTTGCTGTGATTGTTGTGGTTGTTGATGTTGTTGCTGTTGTTGGGTATGCTCTTTATCGCTCAAAGAATTCCCACGACTTCTGTTTTTAACATTTTCAAATGCACTCTCTAAAGAATTAAATAAACTTAAACTATTTCTATGTTCTTTATTGGTACTATTGTTAGAATTTGATGAATTCCCACTTATACCTGAAAATAATGAAGGATTTATTAAACTTGTAGTACGGCTTCTTGTCTTCCCATTGTTGACTCCATTTATAGTATTTGTGTTATTACTGCTAATACCATTACTGAATATGGTACTACTAGAACTTTGTAAATTAACACTGTTACCTGATGAACCTGAAGATGCTGCATCTAAATGAATATTTAAAGATGAACTTGATGATGATGCACTTACAGGTCTAAAAGTTTTCATGACTCCACCCATACTATTTGAAAATTTTGTTAAGAATTTCTCCTGTGTATTTGGTGATGAAACTACTGAATTTACATTTGTTGAAGTGGTAGTTGTACTATTGGTAATTGTAGAAATTGACATATCATTTTGTTTTAATTGACCTGTGCTTAGTTGTAATGATGATGATGAACCAGATCTTATGGATTGTTGATTATTACTACTACTTTGAGCTAAAGATGAATCATTGGTTGAAATTGAAGACGTTGGTGTGATTTTTTGTCCATCAGAGTTATAACTGATACTATTCAATTTAGTCGATAAACGATTGGCTTTTTGTTGTTGTGGTGGTGGTGGTGGTTGATTTGCAGTAGGCCTTGGAATCATGGCAGCAGCTGAAGTTTGTAAAACTAAATTTTCTTCCATTTGTAATCTTGTAGCTTCAGATAATCCACCTTCTGTACTTGTTATTGGAGTAGAAGAAGATTCATGTGTTAACCATGAAACTTTACCTATAATATTTTTAATACTTGAATCAACAGCAGTACTTATATTTCTTAAACCTTGATCTGCATGATATAAAGGAGAGAAATCAGGTGGTGATAGAAATTTATTGGCTGAATCCATAAAAGATGATGATGAATTTGACTGTTTCAGTGTTGGTATTTGTTGGTTATCATTTTGCTGTGTAGTATTATTTGGATTTTCATATTTTAAAACTTCATCTTCAATATCTTCCAATGCAATTGGAACTGTTAATAAATTTAATAGTTCTTCTTGAGTTTTATCACTTTGACCAGGAATTGAATTGGGGAATTCCTTTGGAATTTCAATATCTAAATTATCTAATGTAACACTTGCCAAATATGAAATACAAGCTTCTAAATTGGTCAATACATATAGTAATTGACCTCTTGCTTCGTCATTTGTCTCATAAATAAAATCATTTTTAAATCTTTTAATAAATTCAAGTTGTGAAATTAATGAATGTGTTTGTATATCTTCTAATTTAATAACTGTATATATTAATACAGGTAAATAAATATCTGTATTAATTTCATCAATTTTATTCGATGTAACTTCTTTAATTAATGAACCAAATAATTTATGAATTCTAAATAAATATTTTAATTTTAAAGTTGGTGATCTTTCAGCTGTAAATAATTCAAATTCTGGTAATATAATTTCTTCTAATTTAACTTTAAAAAATTCTTCTTCAACTGGTAAATCCATATCTAAACTACTAAATTTTATATCTAATAAATTTAAATATGAAAGTTTTAAACTAAAATCTGAGTCTAATTTTTTTTCAAATTCATCAATTAAAATTCCTTTTGTTGGAAACATTATTGAACTATAAAATTTATCACAAAGTATTCTTTCAACTAATAAATTATATTTATAAATTAAATAATCTTTTGGTTTATCTAAATCATTTAATTCAATTCTTTTTTCGTTGTTAATATAATTTAATCCCTTTTTATTGAAATCAATATAAAATTTTTGAAATAGTTTCCCAATTTCAAAAGTTGCCAATGGTTTTGCAAAACGAGGTTCTTTTAAAAATTTTAAAAACTCTTGAAAATGTCTTAATAAAGGTAATGGTAAATCATCTTCAGTTGCACTTGTTAAAGCTTCTAAATTGACAGATTCTTCATGGTGATGATATATATGGTTATTAAGCGGAGTAATTGTTGCTGTTGAATCAGTTATTGATGCTGCTGGTGCTGCCGATTCTGGTTCTGCTGATTCTGTATTTGTACTAGCATTTGTACTTATACTTGTATTATCATTATTGTTTGCCTCTTGCTTGGTTGTAGAACCACTTGAATCTCGTAGAGTTATCTGTTCATCCAATTCTTCTTCTGGAGAATCAACTTCATATGAATTCTTAATAGAAGTTGATGCCACCCATGACTGCTTTGTTGGTGGAGTATGAAGCATCCTTTGAAAGCTGTATCGATGTAAATCAATATATGATATATATATATATATATATATATATATTTATATATATATGTTATATGTATATTATATGTGTATACATACAATATATGAATGGTTAGACTGTTGTATCACTTGATATATGTACGCGTAGAATAAACTATTGAAACAATGGTTTGTTCAGTTCAGCTCGATTACCCCCCACACAAAGAAAAAATAACTAAGTGCTGTGTAAACCAATGATAAGAAATTATTCAAAAACTAAAGGTGTAATCTAATGAAGAAGAATAAACGTATAGACTTGATATATTCTTTTGAATTAAACCATCCCAATTACCATAGAACAATATAAAATAAATAAAACAAAAAAAAGTAAAATACAGTATAAAATTATAAATCAAAGGCCAATTTTAATCTTTGTCCCTCTCCCTCTCCCTCCCTTTTCCTCTTTTTTTTTTTTTTCTTTTATCGTTTCCCAAAAAATTAATATAAATTTTTTGTTTCCCCTTTCCCTGATATTCTATAGCCAGAACACACACACGTACACAGACAAAATTTGATTGCACGTACGCCAAAATTGTTGCACTGGCCGCACAGTCATATAAAACTCAATTTTTTAGTGTTAAAAAAATTATTAAAATTAACGGGCTGAAGCGGCTTCCCCTACTAATCAGTGCGCGTATATATATATATTCGACTGATCGCGTGTACTCGAAGATTGTTTAATGCTGTAGTTACGTGCTATACAATATTAATAATTTGCTTTATATAGTATATAACAAATTTATATACAAATTTGACTTGGCGTACGGCCTGTTATAATACTACGTGCACAGGCTATACTACGTGCACATATATATATATCTGAATGGGGTAGGCGTTAACGGTGTACTATACATGGACTGA
The DNA here is from genome assembly GCA_030567815.1 of Ogataea piceae. Lineage (NCBI taxonomy): Eukaryota > Fungi > Ascomycota > Pichiomycetes > Pichiales > Pichiaceae > Ogataea > Ogataea piceae. Next base: position 176,650 of record JAJLSX010000004.1, on the reverse strand, counting down.
CTGACTAGCTAATTTCCTGTACCGTACGTTAATTATATATTATTATTATATAATATATATTTATATATAAAGTCAAGAGGGAGGGGACCGGGTCATTAGCGGGGAGTCATGGATTGAGAATTTAAAATTGCTTTAATGCTTATCTATTTTTTATTTATAAGCAATTATGTTATATAATATATATAATATAGATTAATTTTCTAGTTTTAAAAGAGCCAATAAGTTTTCAAGCCCATTGATTAAATCATATTCACTATTTGCAAAGCCAACTCTTAAATAACCTGGCATGTCAAACATTTCACCAGGCGCAGCTAAAGTACTATAATTTTTAATTAGAGTTAGACTTAATTCGTATGTAGTTAATTTACTATTATTAACTTTAACAAATGCAGTTGTGCCTGCTTTTGGTTTAACATATTCTAATTTACCATTAGATCTTTGTATTGCATCATCTAATAGTTTTAAATTATTTTGACAAAGTTTAAAATTTCTTTGCAGTATTGATTCTCTATGTGTTAATGCATACTGTGCAACAAGATCATCTAATATTGATATAGATATCATATTGAAATCTCTCTTTGCTAGTGCACTATTTATAAAATTTGTATCTCTAGTTGCTATCCAACCTAATCTTATACCAGCTAAAGAAAATGCTTTTGACATTGAAGATGTTGAGATTCCCTTTGAGTACAATTCAACAATTGATCTTGGAATTTCTTCACCATTGTCTAAAGAATGAAATAAAGGTCTATAAACTTCATCACATAGTATATATGAATCTGTAAGTTTAGCAATTTCAACAATTTCTGATAATGTTTGATTGTCAATGATAGATCCGGTTGGATTATTTGGATTGTTTATGATTATCAATTTAGTTTTATTTGCCACTACAAGTGATTTCAACTCTTCTAAATTAACTTTAAAGTTGTTTTCACATGAAAGTCTTGTAATGTCAACTTTTGCACCCAATGCTCTAGGAACAGAGTGTAATTGTTCATAGATTGGATCAATAACAACAACATGATCTCCAGGTCCAACAAGATCATAAACAGTTAAGAAATTAGCTCCAATTGCACCATTTGTAATAATAACATTTTCCATGGTTAAACATTCGCCTTCTTTACTATAATCGTTATAAAGATTGGAAACTTGTTCACGTAATTCATCAGATCCTTTGATCCAACTATAAGTTAGTCTTTTTTCGTGTAATTTTTGATAATCAAACTTTGTTGATGTTAAATTTTCAATGTCTTGAATTGATAATGAGTAACAACATGTTTCACCAAGATTGAATTTGACATCATTTTCAAATTCATCCATGAATTGCTCTAATTTAAATGGAGGTTGATTGACCATATTGTATTGATTATGTGATTCTCTCTTTGTCTGCTTCGTTAATCTATATTTATTTTAATAATTAAGATTTATTCACATATATAAATAAAGTAATGTAGAGCAAACGTAAGGGAAGATATTGCATTGCATGCGAAGTCCGAGGAATGAACTAAAAACGTTACGAATTCTTTTTGAAGGAAAATTGCGGGCAAATTTCATTTCTGTGCCGTTTCGGTTCTATTTCTTTTCTTTTTTTTCTTTTTATTATTATTATAATTTTTTCGGGGATTACATGTGTATATAATTATATATTCTTAAAGAAAAGTTAACATTTGTAAACTAGTAAAGTTATAGTAAATTATTAGATAATAGAGCATTATAGAGAAAAGGTGTAAGTAGATTACCAACCACCTTGTTGACCACCGTAACCACCTTGGTTACCACCTTGTTGACCGCCATAGCCACCTTGGTTGCCACCTTGGTTGCCACCTTGTTGACCACCGTAACCACCTTGGTTACCACCTTGTTGACCACCATAGCCACCTTGGTTGCCACTGTAACCATTTTGGTTTCCACCATAATTACCTTGAGATCCACCTTGTTGACCGCCTGATAATGATGACAGTAATGAGCCTAATCCACCAGATTGACCACCTTGACCAGATGAACCACTTGATAATGATGATAGTAATGAACCTAATCCAGCGGATTGACCACCTTGACCAGATGAACCACTTGATAATGATGATAGTAATGAACCTAATCCACCAGATTGACCACCTTGAGATCCACCTTGTTGACCCATTAATGATCCAATATTGAAACCACCAGATTGACCGCCTTGACTACTTGATAATGATGAAATTAATGATCCAAATCCACCGGATTGACCACCTTGTTGTTGTTGACGTCCTCCACCACTTAATAATGAACTTAATAAACCTAACTTAGATGAAGTTGACAGTCCTCCACCTTGAACTTGACTCAGTAACAAAGAACTTAAACCTCTTTCATTTGATGAAAAATTTGGATTTTCATCAACAGATCTTTGTAAATTATTACTAACATTACCAATAACAGAATTTAATTTATCTTGTAATTCAGGTGAATTAACAACACCATCAACTTCATCTAATTGAGCAGCTAGTTGATATTGTTCAACAGCAGCTTGTTGATTACCTTCTTTTAAAAGAATATCACCAAGTAATATTCTAACTTTAGCGAAAAGATTTGAATCAATTCTTTGGGATTGTGCTATATTAACAGCTTGTTCAGCATATTGTTTAGCTTCATTCAAATTGTTTGAATTGGATGCTCTTTGTAATAATTGTTGGACTTCTTGTTCAGCAGACATTGTTGTGTATAATTGAAATTTTAATTGAAAAAAAAAAGAAGAATTATAAAAAAATAGAAAGAAAAAATAGACAAATAAAAAATGAAAGAAGAAATATATATATTTATATATATAAGAAGTGAACTTTCAATTGTTTATATATTTATAAATTGGAAATTCAAATCACCGCCATAAAAAAAGAAAAACAGTCAATTTTAAAATAAAGATTTAAACTTCTAAAGTTTAAAATTGTAATTATTACCTAATCGAATTTCATATTTCATATTTTAAATTTTACTATGCCCTCCTATCTGTTTTTTGTTTTTTTTTGTCACTTTTTGTGGAGTAATTTTGGTCATGTGATGTATCATTCATAATTTCAAAAGGGCGAAGTGCAAATTAGATTTACTGTGCCACTGCAATGTTTAAGCGCATGACATTCAAATTTTTATTTTTCTTTTGTGGCACATATTTTTTAGAAGCATTTTTTTTTTTTTTTTTGAAAATTATAGTAAGTTATACAAATTACTGATAAAGGATCCATAATTTGAATATATACATTCTCTGGTATTCCTATAGATTCCTTTAAAGGTATATTGCTCTTCAGTCATTTATTTGCATATTGTGAGATAGATTGGTATATATATATATATATTATATATACATATCTACTTATTTCTTTTTTGCTTGTGCTAGTTTCTTATTATTTGAAGAGATGTATAGTTGATAGGTAATTAATTATATATAATGTCTACTAAATCTAATTATGCTCCATTAGTGAAAGAAGTTAAAGAATGGATTAATACTATATTGGTTGATGTATTACCAACTGGTGAACTTACAAAATCTACAGATTTAATGGAATTTCTTAAAGATGGTACAATACTATGTCAATTAATTAATACAATATGGGGGCCAGATACAATTAAAGTTAAACAGAGTAAGATGGCATTTTTCCAAATGGAGACTATTGAGAAATTTTTAAATTTTATTAAAGCTCAAGGGGTTCCTCAAGACGAATTATTTTTAACTATTGATTTATATGAAAATCAAGATCCTTATCAAGTTTTACTTGCGATTCAATCTTTATCAAGATTGATAAATAAGAAGTTTGGTGATAAATATCCATTTATTGGTCCAGCAATTGCTAAGAAGCATGAAAGACCAAAAGTGCCAACTAAACCTCCTCGTTTAAGTTCTGCTTGGAGTACTGCGCAGTATGGATTTATCAATCCAGAAATTGAAACTATTGCTTTTGGAAGTAAAAGACAGATATGATTCATATTTTATTTATTTATTTATCTATTTATTTTATACAACATTCTTAATATATATATTAAAGGTAATTATTTATAGAGTTTTCTTGTAAATCGGTTATATCACTAATGAATCGATTTAAATGGAAAGATTCAATGTCATTCATAGTCATTTCAAAGTCATTATATTTTAAAATATTCATAGATGATTTCAACTGTTTTAAAATGTGAAATATACTCTCTTCTTTATTTGTTGATATCAATCTGTATAGATCAGTAGGTGAGATATTGAAAATCTCTGATACTTCATCTTTGCTTATGGAAGGATGCAAAATTAATGTGAGACTTGGGTACATTTTCAAGTATTCATTTATAAGATAGTTACTTGACCCATTTAAAGTTTCTTCATCTTCTTCTGCATCATCAAATTCCTTTTCGTTATCGGTATCATTTTCTTCGTCTATTGTATTCTTGTTATCTATGAAAAATTCCAATACACTGTTCGTTATAACAAGAGAGATCGAGCTTGTTGGTTTTTGTCTAATTCTATTACTAGAGTATTTAACTCCTTTCTTCAATGACTTATTCTCGTTATTACTTGTTGAACTATTCAAATAGTTATAAGTACCCCAAATGAAACCTCCTAATATAATAACTGTAGAGACAAGTTTGGCCGTCTGATTTGACTTTTTAGATGACATCTTCAAAAATATAAAGCCAATAATGTTATTCCAAGTGATAGTGTGGTTAATATATCAAAAAGTAATAGAAGTCTATCATAAATGTAAGAGAATCACGTATATAAATTTATATCCTTAAGCTCGCAATTAACGATCAATTTATCATATCATAAATTGTTTCCCCCGGGTGTATTTTCCTATCCTGTACAATCTCTGGTGTAATGGTTTTTCTAAAATTTCCCTGGTGGGCGCTTTGACTACAACTGAGATAAGCCGGTGAGAGTACGTAGTAGAGGCTGTAGAGGCTGTAGAGTACCTACCGCGGTCCGCGCACAGATGATATATAGTGGGAGATATATATCTTCAGTGAAGATGCTGTAACTTGTAAGTATCTCATTCTATCTAGCAATGTTTAACATGACTCAAATGTCTAAAAATACCCATTATTAATAGAGTATATGTACAGTAGAACACAAAATTCATAGAAGGTATCAATGAAGCTCAACTGATCATGGGATAAATGAATCTCTTGAATTGATTATTCTATATAAGGGATATTATAACGAAACAATCGAATTACACTATTCAGTTCAGTGTTATTTTGTTAGATATTAATAATTCTGTTATTTATAAACTTCAAACTTAAAGTTATCTATTTAAGCTTTAGTTAAAAGATATAGTAGTAATTTTTGTCTTTTCTCAAAGATTAAACTTATTTAAAATTTATAAAAATTTCCATTTTTTTGTATGAAGAGTTTTTTATAAACGTAATATTTGAATATTAGGGTACGAATTTATTATTAGCTCTCTAACAGCATAATGATAATAGTCCTTTAATACCTTTAACGATTGAACCTAGTTTTAAAATGGTCTCAAACTATAGAAATATTAAAGAATAGGTAATTGTAGAAGGTATATAAACTTATATATTAAAACCCCACCCTGGTTAAAAACCAATCAATTTCCGATATAGTGTAACGGCTATCATGGTCCGCTTTCACCGGGCAGACCCGGGTTCGACTCCCGGTATCGGAACTATTATTTTTTGCATTTTTTGTTTCTAAATTCGCTGTTCCTTTTTTTTCACATGCCAAAACTTCAAAAGAATATTATATGTATAACTTTGTCACAGTTATTAAACAATTATTCTCTTTTGGTTTTATTTTTGAATCGTGTACCATATAAATGGTTGGAAAGCACTAATATATTTTTTTGAATTATCATATATATATAAGATCTGCGGCCGATATCTCAGGTTCTCAACTTTCTACGAAAAGCTTCAACCATTTTAAATCAATTTATATATATGACCAGACTATATATAATATAGAATATATGTATATCTCATATACACATGTATATAATTATATATTATATGATATATATAATAGATATAGTATGTAGAGACATGCCTAGACTTTGAAACAAGGTGTACGTACAACTTATATTTTACACCCCAGAAATAATCATATGCAATATGCCTCATCACAAATGCAACCCAACGGTATAAAAAACTAAAAATCTGAGACCCATTGAAAAGAAATGAAAATTTTGTAGGAATAAAATTTGTATAACGGTGCATTACCGTGACATTCCTCACACACTATTTAAAACAATGTAAAAATTCAAAATGACAAATCTAATGAAATCTTATACTACACAATATTACTGTTATATAATGTGTTAATTTTGAATCTAACTTGCATATATACAATGGTTCTCTATACAATTTGAAAGCTACACAGTATTGAATTATAAACATTAACATTATTAATGAGGTATACACTGTTAATGTTGTGGTATATGTACAAGAGAGAAATATAAAACATATAGAATACAGCAAAAAAAAAAAATACGTTGTACAAACGTACTGGAAAATCGGCGATTGATAAATTTGGTAGTACTCGCCGCATAAGAGACCCTTAGCAAGTGCGGAACCCTCAAGGGTACGTACCACTGTTGTACTATATACCTGCATTTAGTAGAATAAATACATATAGTAGAACACTAAAATTATCTGTATTATATGTATATAATCTAAAACGGCCTTAAATATTATTGTATATTTTATGTTTCTCGCTCCACCATTTAACGTATACATTATATAAATAATAAATATTAACCATGTATAAATGTATATAGGCGATTTTCGGATTCTCGAGTGACAGGGTATATATGTTTATGGGGCTTGAGACACTCGATGTACACAATTTATATATAGAATTCATTGTATATCTGCCGTACATTCTCGGATCGAGTTTATAAATTGTATAGATATTTTTCTCTTCTCCATAATAATTTAAAACGAATTGGCCGAGGAATGATTAAGTATAAGCTAAAATTTGACAGTATGTATATATATTATATATACTGATAGTACCATATAACTTAAATACTATCAATAATTTCAACTCAAAAAATTATATATATAATATTAAATATATATTTATCAATCTTGTCACCATGTGATAGAGGGTGTACGTACACTATGGTACTGTATAAATTCTTGACAGTGCTAAGCATTACAATTTGATCCCGAATGAGATCCGGCAGATCAGAAAGCCTCTTTCATCCCCGAATTTTGCAGTGTATATATATATATAATATATATAAGAGGAAAATAGCAAAAATAAAACAGCACAAAAAAAAAGCTGCAGGGTTTTCTTGGGCTGATAATTATCTCTATACGTACGTAACCGTACGTACGAAACAATAAATTATATACATGGGCAATTTTATTATGGTTATTTAAAAATTACGCACTGTTTTTTCCCCCTTGTACGTGTATATATATATAACGTGTACACGTACAGCTAGCGCACGTACGTACGTGTACGTACATGTATAGGAGGGCTGTTATGGCCAGTACGTGTACGTGCTCAGCAGAGAGATCGTAGTGATTTACCCGCGTGTAATATATTATCGTATACACCGTATATATACAGGGAATGACTGATGATGATATGCCTTTGTTTTATTTTATATTTATTTATTTTTATTTATTTATCACATTTGCATTAAAGATCGTTTTCCTTATTATTGTATCATTGTTATATTATTATACACATTTTTATAACAAGTTTGCTTTTATATTATATAATATATAATTATATATATATATATATGAATATATCCATTTGAATATTTTTTTTATATTAAAAGTTTGTATTTTATTTTTATTTTTGATTTTTTTTTCCCTTTTGCATTTTTTTTTTCAAAGAAGATCTATCAGTCATATTTTTTTTTTGGTTCTTCGCTCTTATATATATATAAGGCATATTAATTTATTTATTTATATTCACAGATTTTAAGAGTTTTTTTTTCTTTAACATTTTCCTTTGAAGTTCAAATTATATGGTCAATATGAACGCTTTAGCAGATAATCTCTCCTTTGGGCTTGTAACCAGGATTAGAAAGAGAATGAATTCAAATTTAGGAGATGTACAGTTAAATGATGATTCAATATTAGATTCGACTTCATCAACTCGTTCATCAACTCGTTCATCAAGGGCCAATTCACGAGCAGGATCTCCAATATCTCTAATATCTCCAATATCGATAGGTAATACAAATGACAATAATATCATTACTATTATTACCGATACTCATGACAATAATGACAAGCGCAACAACAACACCAATAACACCACCAACAACAACCGTAACGATAATATTCCAGATTTATACCATAAAAATGAAGATGAAAATCAACTGATTCAATCTATATCGCGAGTTCAAAGTACAACAGCCCTACCCATTAAGGTATCATCAACAATAAGAGACGAAGTTTATAATTCTAAACCAAGTTCTTATCCTAAACGTACTACTATTTATAGTAATTCTTCAACAGGTTCAAAATTTTCATTGAAAAGATCACATTCACAAAAAGTTATTGGATTAGTTTCAAATTTAGCTAAAAAGAGTAGAGATTTAACAACTTTACAAAACTTAAGAAAACAAAATAATAATTTAAATAATAATTTTAAACAAATTGAAGGTGATGATGATATTGATAATAATAATTTACCAAAAGTTGTTATTTCTAGTGATAAAAATCGTTTGAGTGTGGGCTCAAATCAATATTTTAATCATCGTCCTTCAAGTACTGGTGATCTGTCAAGAACAACATCTACAGTTTCTCAATTGTCAAATCTTACTACAACTACTGAAAGTACAAATGTTGTTTCATATAAACTTGTTTATGATACACATTTAATGCCTGGTATGGCTCATCACTCTGATCATTAAATATTGATCCATAATAATCGCTTTTGCTACGTACTACAACTACTTTATTTTTATATTTATTTTTTATTTTCTTGTCCACCAAAGTAATGATTTTATAATTATAATTTAGTGTATATATACTTTCAGTGAACTGAATATGAATAATGATATAATAACTTTTCTTATACTTATTTGTAGTACAACAAAAAAAAACTTTTCAAATTAACGCTCATCAAGCACCACCAGGGATGGGTTAGGGCCTTCTCATATATATATATAATTTTAATAATTTTATATGATCCTTTAATAAATAATATTTAATTATTAAATCAAGAGAGGCTATAGAGACGAGGGGCCCCTATCTAAGAGAGATCGAGCAGGCTGGTCTCTATGCCTACCAAATTAAATGTTTGTTTTTCTTCAGATATATGAAGGGCAACTTAAAAATAAGTGCGTCTTACAATGAAGTGCGCGGCTGATTACAAATTAAATTTTTTACTATGAGGTATTTTTCGGGTGGTGCAGCAGAAAAAACACTAAAAAAAAGAAAAGAAAAAGTAAAGAAAATTTAACAGAAAAAATTTTTTTTTTTTCGTTTCCGCACAGGAAAGGAATCTCACCCCTTGCTTATGTAATACAATATAAAGCTGTTTAAAGTACGTGTATGAATTTTGGATCTATAGGGGTCCTTAATAACAATAAGAACAAGGGGTGCGATACCATTAATACTGGCTTGGTGAGTCATTAGTAGTCACTATAAATTTAGATTTAGATTTTATCATTTATCATTAGATTGTTTTTATCAAATTATTAAAAGTATTAAGTATATAAATTATAAAAAAGGCGTAACAAAAATATTAAAGTAGACATAAAGATAAACTAATTGTACAAGATTGATCACATAAATTCTTCATCAACCATATCCTCTAATAGTGGAGAAAGTCTAACTCTCTTATATGAACCACCTTCAGAGTAATCAGAGTAATATTCTCCATCAGTATCAACAGAGACAGGACCAAGCGTAGGAGATGAAACTGAAGGAGTAGAAGCTTCGCTATCTGAATGATTAGAAGATTCAAATCTGACATTCATAAATCCATCTTCTTCATCACTACTTTGATCTTTCATCTCATCATCTTCATCATCTTCATCATTGTCAGAAACTGGCGGTGTTGATGATTTCCAGTTTAATGTTTCATAGTTTCTTTTCAAATTGTTATTTTCAGCTGGATCTGAAACAGTAGCAGAATCATCACTTTCAATGGAAGATAATTCAGGATCTGATGCAACATCTGAAGAAAGTAGTTCTTCTTCTTCTTCATCTTGTTCAGTTTCGATTGGAATTCTAACTAAGTTACTGATTTTGGTTTCAAGTTCTTTTTGTTTTTGTTCAAGCTCTTTCTTCATTCTTAAATGTTTGGCCAATTCAATCTTTCTTTGTTTTTCTTTTCTTTCTTGAATTTTCTTTTGTCTTAATTCTTCAGCTTTAGCCTTTTCTTCGGCAATCTTAGCAGCTTCAACCTTTGCATTTTCTTCGGCAATCTTAGCAGCTTCGACCTTTGCCTTTTCTTCGGCAATCTTAGCAGCGTCGACTTTTGCCTTTTCAGCTTCAACTCTAGCATTTGATTCAGCTTCTTCAGATTCATTCTTTGAACCAGCATCGTTATCAATAAAGTTACCAAATAATAATTGAGCTAAATTTTGAGCTTGTGATAAGATTTGTTGTTGTTGTTGTTGTTGTTCAGCAAGCTTTCTTTCCCTTTCTTTTCTTAATAAAATTTGTCTTTGTCTTTGTAATTCATGCTTATTTGAATCTTCAGATCCATTTAAGACATTAATTAATCTTTGCAAGTGATGTAATTCAGAAGTTGGTCTTTGATATCTAACTTTTGCAATGGTAATTAATAACGAAGTACCATTCTTAACTAACTTTAACTTTAACTTCTTATTAACATCTGCATCTGAAGGTAATTTGAAAGTTTCTTGATATTGATCATTCTTTGATCTCAACACTAATGTCTTTGTCTTTGAATTCAATTTGAATTGATAATCTTCAAACTTTGATTCAAAGACAGAATATTGAACTTGTGGTTTTTCAAGCAATAAATAATAGTTTGATTCATCTTCTAACTTTTGATTGGTTGGCTTGATAGGACGTCTGAATAATTGATTATTAGTATTACACTTTGAATCAAATAAAAATTCAGGGAAAGTCTTTTGACCATGAACTGGCTGACATGAAACATGTTGAGGTTGTTCGTAATATTGTGGGGTAAATAATAGCATTTTGATAAAGGGGATAATAAATTTGGGATTGTTGTGTTTTTTTTATTATTGTTTCAAAATATAAATATTGATTAATATATAGTTTGATAATGATAAGATAGAAGAGAAAAAATGTAAACTACTTTAAATAAACTGATTGATAAAATAAGAAGAAATATACCGGTATTTATATTGATATTAGAAGGGGCAGGGCAAACTTTACTATCAATTGCTGCTCCCACTTTATCAATAATTATTAAGCTTACGGATTTCGCAGCTGTACAAAATGATCCTTAAAGAATCTTCTAGATGATTCGCGCGATGCTTCATAAAATCTTAAATCTGTAGAATTTTCTAGAATTTTTAAAAATTTCCCCAAACCCCTCGCGCGAGTACATGCGTTTATTTACGCACTAGTATTACTACAAGTAGTACAATTGTACATCATTGAATTCAAACTACTATAACTTAAAAAATAATTTCCCCTAATATTAAAAACGAATTAAAGTATACAATATAAATATATATATTATATACTTTTTAAAAAGACAAAAAAGAAGAAAAAAACACAACCAAAACCGATAGAGTAAAAATATATATATAGTAGTACTCTATAATCAAATAAAAGAAAATTGGCATATATATATATATATATATAAGCCTATTGCGCACATGATATGAATAAAATAAAATAACGAAAGTGAAAACAAAGGCAGAAACAAAACAATACAAACGAGATTAGGGAATAGTTGACATACAACGAAGATTTATAGAAACCTTTTTTTTTTGTAAGTGGAAAGGTAACATATTTTAAAGAATCCAAGATTCAAGTTTAGAGTACCAAGTATCTTTAGTAGAATCATCACCTTCAGCTAAAATTTCTTGTTCGTGTTTTTCAATAACGTCTAATCCAGTAACTAAATCAGCTTCAGAGAATTTTCTGAATTTAGTCTTTTTAAATAATTTCCAAAAGACGAATAATGCGATATTAACAAAAATCATCAAGTAATTAAATAAAAATGTCGAAACTTCCCACCAACCAGGTAAGAAAACTGTGTAACCAATTGCAAAAATTTGTAACCAAATGAAAAATGCAGCTATATAAATTGAGTATGGTTGGAACCATGCTTTATAAGGTAATGACGATCTTTCAAAACCTTGAGCTTTCATTGAATGGTAGAAACAGATATAAGTGATTGCCATCCAACCATAGTTTAATAATTGAGCACCTGTACATAAGTTAACAATCCAATTTAAAACTGTAGTTGAATTTTTACCTAATTGTAACAAAGATAATAATGCAAAAATTGTGGTAAAAGCAGTAGCAAAGACTGGAATACCGTTACAATTACAGTAACAAAAGAATTTTGGAGCAAAACCTCTCTTTGCTAATGAATATAATTGTCTTGAAGCACAGTAGTAATATGAGTTACCAGCTGAGAAAGCACTTAAAATAATAACGGCATTAATAATATGTGGTAAGACACTAATCTTCATATTTGAAATTGCAATGACATATGGAGAAGCTGAAGCATCTGAGTTACCAGTTGTCACTGAAGAGATTAAAGTTGAATTCTTACAAGAAACTAATATACCAACAGATAAAGCACCACCGATATAAAATAAAGCCAATCTATAAAGAACAGTTTTAAATGCAGTTTTCATAGTTTTACGTGGATTTTTAGCTTCACCTGCCACCATTGATAAATATTCTGGACCAACACAAACAAATGATGCTTTAGAAAGTGCAGCTAACCAACCTTGAAATTGACCTAATTTACCAGTGGTTACATATTCTGCAAATGGACTAATATTATAATTTCTAAAACCAAAAGTATCATGTTGTGGATTACCACCAACCATTGTAATAAATGTAAATAATAATAAACCAATTGCCAAAATTAATTTTGTTAATGAAAGATAAAATTCTGATTCACCATACCATTTAACTGTCCAAATATTGAAAACTATATACAAGACAATTTGAACTGCAAATGAGATACCTGGTGAGTAATCACTTCTCCAAAAATGAATCATTGTATTACAAGCTGTAATTTCAAATGGTATATATAGTGCTTCCACTAAGAAAAAATTCCAACCACTGGCAAATTCAACAGCTTCATCAACAACTCTACCTGACATTTCAATAAATGGAGAAGTTGATGGCATATAAACAACAATTTCTGCAATACTACATGTTAACATCAATATAATTGTTGTCCAAAATGTAAATGCAATTAATAAAGATGCTGGACCACCTCTAACTAGACCTGTACCAATGGTAACAAATAAACCTGTACCAATAGAACCACCAATTGCAATTAATTGAATTTGACGTGATTTTAAAGTTCTCTTTGTTTCATATTCTTCACTAAAACTGAAAATCCCATTACTTGATAGATATGATGAACTATCAGTTGCATTCTCTGCATTTTCATACTGAGAACATTCAGAATCTTTCTTTGATATCTTAGAACTTAGCGTAGTTTCGTCTCGTCTACTTAAAAATCTAACCATTTTTTATTATATAAGCGATATGATTTACCAAAAAGAATTAATATAGGAAAGACAAAAAGAGGTAAAAGAGGTGAAAGGTAAAAGAGGTGAAAGGTAAAAGAAGAAGAAAAAATGAAAAAACTTTTAAAAATGAAAAAACTTTCAAAGTGAATGACGGAAAAGGATTTAACAACTACTTTACAAAAAAATAATGATCCTATTCGACTAGCTATACTAAACATAAGACATTACAAGAAAACTTTTCTTTCTTTTCTTTTTACATATATAGAAAAAAAGGGCTTCAAAGTATATTAAAAAAAAAAAAAAAAAATCAGACCAAACAAGGAATAGATTTAGGAGATGTATGCAATGCCGCCAAAGTTTTATTGTTTAAAATTTCCAAAAAAAAGAAAAAATGACGTAGTTGTATGAATTTTTTTTTTTTAAGAAAAAAAAAAAAATTTAAAGAGGAGATGAGCTAGTGATAAAACCATCCTAATATTTAATAGTCTATATACTATATAGTGTATATATATATATATTTACGTATATGATATGTACTACACTATACTATACATATACAACACATATATTTAAAATGAAAATAAATCATTCAAAATAAGGAAAAGTACTCATATAAAAATAATAGTAAAAACAAAAAAACGTTTCAAGTTAAAACTATGAAAATTTTTCTATTTAGTAAAGACACACACGCAAAGTTTATATAAAATATAAAATTTATAGAATGAAATTACTAACCGAATACCTAAATTCTCCATATAAAATTATTTATATATAATATATATTTTAAATAAATATATATCTATCTTAGTATCATAATAACTATTACTACTACTACTACTACTACTACTAATACCTTTACAACCAATATAAACAATATATAAGTACTGCTAAACAGTATGAAAAGGCTATAAATATATATATATAATATATTATATACGTTTCAATTTAAAAATATTTGAATAAAATTATGTAATATAATATATTATGTAATAATTACATGCATATTTGGCAGTTTTTTTTTTCTTTTAAAAATTCTCCTCGAAGAATTTATTACGTAATTTTATACAAATATATAATTATGGAAAGATTTCCGGAAATTTTATCTATGATTATATAATATCAGTATATATTTAGGTGCTACGTAGTATACGTGTGTAGCTCCGGTTGAACTTTACTTAAATTTGTTTCTCTTTTAGTACAGTTATAAATTGGTCACTGACGTCATAGTTTGATGATTTTTATAAGTTGATTGATCACTATGTTTAAAAGTCTTGGTTTTAACTTTAAAGATATGTACATTTCACTGATGATCATGCTTAATTCTCCGAGATAGCTATATATATTAATTTTGGAATTTTTACGCGGTTAATATAATTTATAATTATAGTAGTTTGATCTATACATATATAGATATGTTATATATGTTTTATATGGTATGGTATATACGTGCGGTTACATCAACTATAGATAAATGATGCATTTGAGTAAAGTTCCAACATTGGATTTTCTCCAGTTTTGGTAGTTGTACTTTCAATATCACCCCATACTTTTAAAAATTCAGAATGAGTACTCGTATTACTTATTTTTCCAACAACTTGTCTATATAATTCACTAGTAACTTCAAAATTTGTTGGAAACATAATATCAAAATATCCTAAATTTGCCATATAAGAATCAATTGTAATCATTTTGGATTTATGCATAGTTTGAACAACTGGTGATTGATAACCTTTTAATGTATTGTCAAGTTTATTAAAATCTGATGCTATAATTTGATGATTTGGGAATTTATTTTTCAATATTTCAAATAAATTTAATAGTTTTGTAGGTATATATTCTGCATCACTTAGATCATTTCTTAGTGGATTGAAGATATTTTTCAATATTTTAATTGGTTTAAATTGATTAATTGGATGATTCTTTAAATTTGGTATTGAATAGTCACTTTGTTCTCTATAGTATAAAAATTTTAACGTATTATCTTCAATTTCAGGTGAATAAAATTCTTTAAAATTCCCATCTTCATCAATTAAAACATATCCTTGAAATGGTTGATTTGTATTTATATCATATCTAACAACATCATGCGATAAGTTATCGAAAACTTCTAATGCAATGACAAAACATGGTTCATAGATAGTTTTATCCCAGTCTAATATCGATTTATTAATAATTTCAACTTTATCAATGTGTCTTGATAATCTTTTGTTTTGTTTTGTAGATAATTTAGAGGAAATTTCAATAATTTTATACTTTGTTCTTTCATAAACTTCTGGTTGAAATTCTTCAATATAGTCCATTATATTTAACATTAATGTACCATTACCACCTCCAACTTCATAAATTATTAAATCATTATATGGATATTGATTTAATTTATAATTAACCAATAGATATCTTGCTAATGCTTGTCCATAGTATGGTTGAAATAATTCAGTTGGTGTGTGCCACAATTGTAAAGATGGTTTATCTAAATTTTTCTTTGTTTCATTTTTCAAACCATGCTTTAAAACTGGTAAATTTTCTTTATCATATTTATCATATGCTAATAACCATTTATCCATAAATTCATCTTGTCCAGCTAATGATTTATAATCAAATGGTTCAGATGGTTGGAAAATAACAGCTTCTTTTGAAAAATATCCATAAGTTGGATGGTATAAAGAATTTTCTATAAAATCTGACGTTAACATCTTAACAGATTTGGGTTTTTTAGTTCTTTTAGCCAATTTTTTAGCATTTGTTAATGGATATTTATCAAATTCTTCATAGTTGGCCATATAGTCTAATCCTTCAACCCCACCTTTTTCAAATATAAGCTTGAAAATATTAGCATGGCCCTTTTGCCCTTTTTTCAAATCTTCTTCAATTGGTAATCTGTATTGAATGCTACTGGGTAAAACTGAATAGTCATGAATAAATGATGGTTTTTTGGTAGTTTTAGATCCTGTATCTTGTTTTTTAATAGCCAGGGGAAATCCAGTTGAATTAAAATGCCTTATATATCTAGACTGAGATTGTAAATTGAGTAAATACCTGTGTTGCTTTAATAACATTCTTACTAAAACTAATCTATATCTCTATCTCTATCCTCATATATACAATATATATATATATATATATATATACTTGTAGATATACAAACTGTTATATATACATCTGTTACAATGTCTTTAAAGATAAAACAAAACTTACTCCACTTTTTTCTTTTTCCTTTTTTTTTTGTTGATTTCCCTTAACTGTCATTTCTCATTTGCGTGTCCCTTTGAGAAAGACGTGGAAAATTTTAATCTGCTTACAAAAAAAACTCACCTTTACCAAAACATTTATCTTTAAAATTAGTACAAGTGATATATTATATACATTTACTCATTCATTGTTGATTGATAATAGTTTTATAAATATATATACATTAGAAATACAAAATGGGTGTTCCAGCTCTTTTCCGTTGGTTATCTAAGAAATACCCAAAGATTATCTCACCAGTTATCGAAGAAGATGCTATCATTGTTGGAGATGTTGAACAACCTCCATTATATTCAAATCCAAATCCAAATGGAGAATTAGACAACTTATACTTAGATATGAATGGTATTGTCCATCCATGTTCACATCCTGAAAACAAACCTCCTCCAGAAACTGAAGCAGATATGATGGTTGAAATTTTCAGATATACCGAGAGAGTTTTGAATATGGCAAGACCTAGAAAAATTCTGATGATTGCAGTTGATGGTGTTGCTCCAAGAGCTAAGATGAATCAACAAAGATCAAGAAGATTTAGATCCGCAAGAGATGCTAAAATTGCAGATGAAGAAAAGGAAAGACAAATTCAAGAGAAGGAAGCCAGAGGTGAAGTTATTGATCAAGCAATTAAAGGTAAGAGATCCTGGGATTCAAATTCGATTACTCCTGGTACTCCATTTATGGATAAGTTAGCACAATCACTAAGATACTGGGTTGCATTCAAGCTAAGTTCAGATCCAGGTTGGGCAGGTTTACAAGTCATTATTAGTGATGCAACAGTGCCCGGTGAAGGTGAACATAAAATTATGAATTTTATTAGATCCCAGAGATCCGATCCAGAACATAATCCAAATACTTCCCACTGTATATATGGTTTAGATGCCGATTTAATTTTCTTAGGTTTAGCTACCCACGAACCTCATTTCAAAGTTTTAAGAGAAGATGTTTTTGCTAAAGATAACGCCCAGAGACAATTGAAAGCAACTGATCATTTAAATATGGATGACGCCACAAAGCAAAGATTGTTAGAATCCGATCAAAAGAAACCATTCTTATGGTTACACGTCAGTGTGTTGAGAGAATATTTAGAAGTTGAACTAAATATTCCAAGATTACCATTTAAATTTGATATAGAAAGAGCCATTGATGATTGGGTTTTCATGTGTTTCTTTGTTGGTAACGATTTCTTACCTCATTTACCATCATTAGATGTTAGAGATAATGGTATTGATGTCCTTGTCAATATCTGGAAAAGACTTTTACCAAGTTTGAAAGGTTACATCACATGTGATGGTAATTTAAATTTGGATGGTGTTGAACGTTTGATGGGACAACTTTCCATGAAAGAAGATGAAATTTTCAGAAGAAGACACGAAAATGAAAAGAGAAGAGAACAAAATGACAAGAGAAGGAAAATAGAAAGAGAACAACAAAATGCTATCAAGAATCAACTTTTACAAACTGTTTCACGTGGTAAAGATAATGCTCCATTGATGCCTTCTCAAAATATGGCATTGACAAGTTTAACAACAGGTAAATCAGCAGGTGGATTAAACATGAACAATAATGAAATCGTTCAGAATATAAGTACCATCTCAAAGGCTAATACTGCGAATAAAAGTGTTGCTGATATTTTGAAACAAAATATTATGATGAGAGCTTCTTCTGCTGCAAGTGTGGTTAATGCTGCAAAAGAGGAATCTACGGAAACAAAAGAAGTTTCAGAACCAATTGATGTTTCAGAAGGATCATCAGATTTAAAGAGAGGTGCATCAAGTGCATTCAGCTCAGATTCAGATTCAGAAACTGATAAAGAAGACGGAGGAGATCAAGTTAGACTATGGGAACCAGGTTACAAGACTCGTTACTATGAATCCAAGTTCAATACCAAAGATCCTGAAGAGATTAAGCAAATTAGAAGAAAAATGACGGAATGTTACGTTGAAGGTATTTCATGGGTATTATTATACTATTATCAAGGTTGTCCATCCTGGAACTGGTATTACCCATACCACTATGCTCCATTTGCAGCTGATTTTGATGATTTACAAGGTTTACAAGTTGAATTTAAATTAGGTGCCCCATTTAAACCATTCGAACAATTAATGAGTGTTTTACCAGCAGCTTCAGGACACAATTTACCAGAAGTGTTTAGACCTTTAATGTCCAGTCCAGATTCTGAAATTATTGATTTCTATCCTGAAGATTTCTTAATTGATATGAATGGTGCTAAAATGGCTTGGCAAGGTATCAGTTTACTTCCTTTCATTGATGAAGTCAGACTATTGAAATCAGTTAGAGAAAAATATCCTTTACTGTCAGAATATGAAACAGATAGAAACACTAACAAAGGTGAAGTTATTTTCTTTGGAAGATCTAATAAAATCTTCAAAAAGGCTTTATCTTTATATACTGAAGATTCAAAACAAGAAATTTCATTCCATTCTCATTTATCAGGATTGGCAGGCAAGATTTTTGCTGCTCCTAACTTTGATCCAAGTGGGAAATTAGTCTATCACTTGGATTTAGAAACTGATAAATATGGTGACGTTCCAAATGATACATATTTAAAGCTTGAGTATAGAATGCCTAAAAAGGTTCCTGGTAAATCCATGATTTTAACAGGTTATAGATCACACTTGAAGATTTTAACACAACAGGATAAAGATCAAATCATATACGGACAAAACAACAGATACCAAAGAAACAACCGTAACTTTGAAACAAAGAATGATATTGATTACAAACCTCATGTTGGTCCTCACAGCGAAAGTATGTATAATCTACGTGTTGGAGGTTATAAAAGTTTTGTTCACATGTATGAAGTTGAGATGAACAGTTATAAACAAGCACAAGAGGCTTATAATCAAGGTAATCAACAGTATCAAAACAATCAATATTATAATCAAAATCAATCTCAAAATCAGTACGCTAATGAATTCCAAAATCAAAATCAATACCGTAATAACAACAGAGGTGGTTACAATAACAACAACGGAGGTTACCGTAATCAAGGTGGATACAATAACAACAACAGTAATGGTGGATACAATAACAATTACAATAATGGTGGTTATCACAACAACAATAACGGTTATAATGGTGGAAATCGTGGTGGTTATAACAATAACTACAGACCAAACAACAACAACAACAATAATAATGGTTCTGGACGTTGGTAAGTCTAGTAACCAAAACTCTTTATAAGTATTTAAATTGTATATTATCTTAACATAAAACATCTTTATTATATGAAGAAATTGAAGTAAATGAAAAAAAAGTACGCGCAAATCCAAAAATGGTAATTTTTTGTTTTTTTTTTTGTTTTTGAGTTGCTTCAAAATTATAAGAGAATTTTGTAGATAGACGATGTATATATGTATATTTAATGATTGGAAAAGGTGTAAATTAACTAACAATGACAAAATTAAATAATTTCAATGTCTTGTCTAAACAATTCAATAGTTTTACAAAGATTATATCTGATTGGGATGATACTATAACTTCAAAAGACACAATGTCTTTAATGTTCAATCTTATACCATCAGACTCTGAATTTCAACTCAAATATTTCTATCAGGTTTATTTGGATGCATATAACAATTTCATCAAGAACGTTGTACCTTCTAAGAGTTATATCGATAGAGATACGATTGAGAAAGAGATTGAATACCAAAAAGATGCGAAATCAGTAGAGAAAAGTTCGCTTGCTGAAGTGGTAAGATTGAAATCTTTCAAAGGATTCGAGAGGTGTGATTTTGAAAAACAAGTAGATAATGTTAAGATAAGAAGAGGTTTTGAAGATTTTTATAAGTTCATAACAGCGAAGCAAAATGTCAATTTCTCTGTGTTGAGCGTAAATTGGACAGGATTAATTATCAAAGAATACTTCAAGAAGAATTTCGAAAAATCGCCAAATTCAATTGTAACCAATGAATTTGAATTTAATATAAATGGCAAAGCAACGGGGAATATGAATCAACATTTAGATATAAGAACGGGATATGATAAACTATTACAAACGAAATTAATGATAAACTCAATCGACAATTCATTATACATTGGAGATTCCACGACCGATGTTTTATCAATGATTTACTGTGACAAAGCTATCATTATTAAAGGTGGATCGGCTAGTGAATGTTTGAAAAATTTAGGATTTACTGTGTATGATATAGATCAATGCATCAGTGAAAGCGAGTCCGAGAAGGTTAAATTTTTGGAGGTTAATGATTGGCATGATCTTATATATATATTGAATCCTAGTCTGTACAAGCTGTGAGCGTAAGTGGGTGGATGTGGTAGATATATGTATGTATATATAATATATTGAATTATTATGTAGTATTAGTATAAGATAAACATGTTTTTAGTATGTTTTCCATTTTGGGGTTTCGATATAAGAGTAACAACAACCATGGTATAAATGGCACAAATTAAAAAAAAAAAAAAAAA
>JAJLSX010000004.1:110640-155236 GCA_030567815.1 Ogataea piceae | reverse complement strand
CAGTACTTAATAAATACTGTAATTGATCTTCAATCATTTTACACAGACCATCACAATTAATATTTCTTTCAGTGAAATAAGTTAATTCTAACTTTAAATCACAAATATAAAATTTCATATTTTGCCACTGTAATAATTCAAAATCAAGACCAATTTCATCGACTAAACCAGTACCATAAAGTCTTGTTCTAATACCTGTTTCAGAATCAAATATAACACCATCAACTTCTAAATCGAAAGGATCTAATTTTGGGAAATTTGAATGAATGAAAAGTAATCTTGGATCTTCACTAACAATTTCATTTGTTTCTTGATATTTTTTAAATAAATTATAATCATCATTTGGATTAAATTGACCCATTGCACTACCAATATATTCACCTTTATTAAATCTACCTAAACTTTTAACAAATTTTTTAACTTGATAAAAAGATTTTTTCAAGACATGGGCAGCAGCAATAAAAGTTTCTTTATCACCTTCACCATCTGAACCTTGAGAGAATAATGGATAAAAATAATCTGGTCCATATGTATTATAATAAAGTGCCAAAAACATAACTTTTGCATGACTTTTCTTAGAGATTAATAATTGACCAGATTCACTAGTTGGATCAGGTATAGCACCTTTTAAATGATGTAAAGGAATTTCATCATCAGGTGGAGAATTTGGTATAATTTCTTCACCATATTGTTGGAAACCTTCACTAATTTTAACATTTTCATCAATTTTAAAACCAACAATATCATAAAATGAAGGTGAAGTTGTTCTTTTCCAAAAATCTGGCCAAATAATTAAACCTTCACTAATAAAAGGTTCAGATTTAAATAAATAATCTGGTGCTAAAAGTGGAGTATTATCAGCATCTAATAATAAGACATTTTCAAAACTTGATATTATTAAAGCTAAAGCTTTATATTGATAACCATTAAATTTAAATTGTTTAAAAGTTTCTTCACCTAATAAATGTGGTAAATAAATACATTTTGCATCTAATGCAGGTAAAATTCTACTACAAAGATCCATTTCAAATTCATCTAATGATGGAATTAAAACTTCAATTGGTAATAATGAACCTAATGATCTTAAAGTTTTAATTGATAATAGCGCTAACCAACTAAATTTACCACCACCAACATAAACAACTCCATTACCTTGGTATAAACTTTCAGGAAATGAATTTGGTAAATTTTTAATTACATATTGATGTGATTTTTTTAATGAATTAATTTCATAATTTGTTAATTTTAAAAAACTTGATAAAAATTTTTTAGAAAATGATGGTGAATCTCCAATAACGTCATAACCTGCATGATAAATTCTATCTTCTGATTGATAGTGATTTAAATTAACAATTTTAGGTTTGGATTGTAATAAAATTTCAAATATACCTTTTAAATATTCTCTTCCAATTTCTAATCTAAATCCACTTGGATCATCAATTGAATTTTTTTGAATAAATAGTAATTTTTCAATATCACTCTCTGATAAATCTTTATAAATATTTTTCTTTTGCTTATCACTTAAATTTTTTGAATTAAATAATAAATCTTTTGCAGTTTTTTTTTTACTACCATGTGAATATGTATCTTTAAGTACTATACCACTATCCCTCTGTTCTAACGATAAATGATCTTGAATATAAATTGTATTTTTAAAATAATTTAACAATAGTATAAATAAAATACTACCTAAAAGTAATATAATTTGCTTTCTCCTACTTCTAAATATATGTGACATGATGATTATATGAATGAATGACTGAATGAATGACTGAATGAAGTTGATCTATAAAAGTACAGTATGATAAAGGGGAAAAAAAAGGACAAGGACAAGGACTAAACGAAAAGCAAATATCAAACAAAAAAATACAACAGAATGTTAAAGAATTGAAAAATGTATATATATATATATATATTATATATATATTATATAATATAAATATCTAATCTATATATGTATATCTACCTAAACTAAAAAACAAAAAAGAAGGCAATTATTTAAACAAAGGACTTTTTTCTTTTCCCCTTTTAATATTTTATAATTTTTTAAAACTTTAAAAAATAAATTTGTGAAGTTTAAAAAAAGAAAAAAAAAATTCTTTTTTGAAAAAACCAAAAAAAAAATTCAGAAAAATTTACACTGCAAAACGTTTGCTTTTTATAAATAAATAAAAATTTGTTAAAATTCACCACACAAACAATTAAAATTACCACGTAAACAATGAAAATAAAATAAATTTACACCCACCCGCTGTCCTTTCCCCCTACGAATTAATAAAATTATAATACGTGGACAAATTTTTAATGCTCATAGGCAATGCCGGCGGGATGAGAACAGACAAAAAAGAAAAAATGGATTTCCCGTTGTCTGTTATTGATTAAATTGTGATTTTTTAAAAGTCGATCAATAATAAAATATATATTCAACTTTGAAGATCTTTATATATGTGCTATATCATATTACTATATTAGTATATTGTATATTAGTATATGGTATGATTGTAATTACTAAATAAGGCATACATATATATGTGAGTAGTATACATTAAACCATTGTAAACATTACATATTAAATAATACAACGATATGTATTTGCAGTATAATAAATTATGTATGGCACATAATATTATATAATGCACCGGGCCATTTTATACATTTGGCCCCATGATATATATATAATTTATACGTGTACGCGTACGTGTGCGTACGTACTCGAGCACGTACTTATTATTGTGGCTGTGTTTAATTAATTTTCAATGGCTGTGTAAGATCTACGACCCCATACTTCGTAGATCTTTGAACTGAGACTTGGACCAATTTTCTTATTACCAACTTGGTCTTTAAACAAATTTGAAACCATTGTAAATTTATCACCATTGTATGATTGGTACATTGATAGTAAATTTTTAGGAGTTTTGAAAAATTGTTGAATTACAATTGCTTTATCTAATGAAATACCTTTAATACACATTAACATTTTAATGAAAATTTCTTTAATTGTAATTAAATTTGATTTTGATAGCATAGATTGAAATGTATTAAAATTATAGACAACTTCGGTATTTTCAAAATTTTTTTTAAAATTTAGTAAGACTTTACTATAGTCATGTTGATTTTTCAAATTTTTAGGTTCAATTACTAATAGTGATTTGTATTTATATTTTAATTTAATCTTTTTAGTTAAATTTGATAGTAATTTAACTGTATCATCACTATCTTTTGTTCTTTTAACATGAAATCCTGAATTTGTTACTGACATTGACATACATGTTTGTATAGATTCACTAAATCTTGATACATCACTTGACATTTGTTCTTCCACTATATAAAAAATCATTGATATTCCAGTTCTTTTCAATCTTGCCTTTTGTTCGGTAAATCTACCATCTTTAATTGATCCTGCAAAATCATCTAACCTTTTCCTTTCAAATATAAAATCTAATATAGCTTCTTGTTTGGTGATTTTATTTCTCGCTATCCATAATCCATCTCCAACACTTAGAGATTTAACATAATTTTTAATGTTTAATGATTCAAGTCGATCACTGAAAAAATCTCGTTGTTCTCTAGATCTAACTTCTCTATTGTCAATAACTAATATTATCTCAAATGTATCAGGTTCCCATACACTATAATTTGTACCTTGAAATTCTTCTCTCCTCGTCGTTGTTATATCATTTCTTATTGATGGTCTTTGATTCATCTCCATAGATGTATCATTCTCATTATTCTGTAATTCATATACAATTTTTAAACTTTGGGCAACTTCAGTACCCGTTTCTGTTAGATAGTAATGAACTGGACGTCCACTTGATGTTACATATTCATTTTTTTCTAATGTCTTCATACTACTCCATGCAGAATGAAATTGTCCCGTTGATGGATTAGATGTAAAACTTACAGAGCTATAACCTGACCCTGTTCTTACTATATCTTCTTTTGTCATACCATTACAATCTGGATCATGAATAATTAATGCCAATAGAATGGCATATCCACCTGTATTCTTATTTGGAACATATTTTCTTGTCCTCGTTTTTTTCTTTGGTTCGGCAACTTCTCCCTCATTTTCAGTAGTAGTTTTCCTCTTCTTGGTGGTAGTGGTAGTGGTGGTGGTGGAGGTAGTACTTCCACTGACTTCAGCTGTAATTTCACTTGGGAATTCACAGCCATTATCTTCACAGTAGTCCGTAAGTTTCTTGGTCATTGTTGCCACCATCTTGTCTCCTATGTATCTCAGATTAGATAGTTGTTGTGGGTGTCTTATACTAATTGGACATTGTCGAAGACTTTGTATGGCTCTTTGATATGTTAGAGCTAATTTAGATCCAATCGCTTGATGCCGTCTATGCTCTTCTTCAAACCATCCTAAGAAGAGATGTTTTATATCACTTGGAAGATCCATAGTTATAACTTATACTATGCTAGTTTGTATGATTTAAATAGTAGATATAAATATATAGTAGATATAAATATATACACTAAACATAAACAGATCAATATGAAACTTTTATATATGCGTATCTGTACGTATATACGCACTATATTTTGTTCAAGTCGATGAGGGTCGACCGACGTTTAATGCATGTTTACCTTTTTTTTGAAAAGTGTAAACAAACTAGAAAAAAAAATCACAAAATCGATTTATTTACTATTTTTTTTCACTGTTTATCAATTAATTAGTGAAATACGATATATCAGCTGTTATCTTAATCCTAAGTCAGTTTTAACAAAGGTTTTGATAATCATAGAAAATGTCAGAATTACAATTAGTGATATCAAAGATATACGGTACTTCTTCTGATAGTTCGTCACAATTCGTTACAAAAGATAACCTAATAGCGTATACTGCAAGTGGAGGAGTTGTCGTTTGTAAGCTTACCAATGAATTGAAGTTACAATGGCAAAAATTCTACTGCGCCAATAATTTACAAACAAATGAGTCTAAAAGTTTTCAAAATTCTTTAAAATTAGATGAATTGGGTTATCCATTGCTCGGTGATCCAGAGATTATAACTAGAGATGGAATAAACATTACAGATGATAATAAAGATTACAATAAAGATTCACCTACTGCAAGATCCATTAAATTCCGTAAAATTGATGAGATTAGTTCCAGTGGATTGTCCAATAGAGTTAGATCAATTAGTTGTATAGCGATATCACCAGACAGGAAATTATTGGCAGTTGGTGAAGTAGGATACCAACCCAGAATTCTTATATATTCATTAGCTTCCAATTCATCTTGTAAACCGATATTTATTATACAAGAACATCAATTTGGTATAAACTCTTTGGCATTTTCATCTGATTCAAAGAGATTATGTTCACTTGGATTAGTTAATGATGGGTTTTTAATAGTTTGGAAGATTCAACATAAAAGAATAACATTTAGTGGTAGTAATAAATGTTCATCAATTGTTAACAAGTTGTTTTGGATTGATGACCAAATAATTACAGTTGGATTGAGACATTTGAAAATATGGAAAGAGGATAATACAAGACTAAATAATACAATATTGAAAGGACGTAACGTTCTTTTGAAAAATTTCTTAAATTCAAATTTTATTGATATCGACTCTTTGAATTTTAGTGAATTATGGGTTTTAACAGATCAAAATGATTTAGCATATATCAATTTGAACGATGAGTCCGTGATACTGAAGAAATTATGCCAAGTTGCCCCACTAACAAATCAATTCTTGATTGATCATACCAATAGAAACGTTATATTTGGAGGGGAATCTTTAAGACTAAAGTCAATAGATTCATTGACACAGTCGGATGACAACAGTACATCGTATGATATTAAGGCAACACCAAGTTCTCCTACAAAGATTGTGAAAAGATCTGGTATCATGGCTTTACAATCAATTTACAATTCAACTACACTGGTATACTTGAAAAATGAGGAAATACTCTATACAGATGTGTTATTAGAGAAAGAACCTTCTGTTTTAGTTGATTCATTATTGAGAGGAATATCGGGTATTAAGAAATGTTACAATGATGATATAGTATTATGGTCTAAAGATGGTACCATTAAAGAGATGAGAGATCAAAATATAAATTTCATTCATTCATTGAAGTTACCAAGTAATGAACTTGTCGAAAATTCATTGACTTCGCTAGATATCGACAAAGATGGTCAAATTTTAGCAGGGGATAAATATGGGAATTTGTACGTTTTACAAAAAAGAGATTCTTTCTTAACTGGATACCAGGAAACCTATAAAATTAGAGCCCACGAGTCTAGTATTAATGATTTACTTATATTTCAAGTTGGAGATTTCAAATTTATGGCTTCTTGTTCACGTGATAGAACCATTCAAATTTTTGCTAAAAAAGGCAGAAGCAAAGCTATCGAAGAAGACGAGGAAAAACCAGATGATGTATCTGAATGGGAACTTTTCCAAACTTTGTCTAGCAATAAAGGGAATGTATTAAAACTTGAATTCCACGATGGTAAATTAATTTCATCATCATCTGATAGAACTATATCAATTTATAGATTTGAAGTACCTGAGGAACCGGGAGCTGAACCAGTTATTTATCAAGATAAAATTATTGCCATTAAAAATACATCAATTACAATTGGTACCCATAACAATGAGTTAATAATCTCTACAAACGATAAAACTTTATTGGTGTATAGTTTATCAACATATGAATTACAAAGAACATTGAAATTGGTTAACAATAAATTTGAATCATTGCAGATTGATCATTTTGAAATCCATGAAAATTTGATATTTACTTCATGTTCTGATAAATGTGTTCGTTTATTCAATTACAACGATGGGAAACTAATTAGTTCAAATTGGGGGCATTCAGAAACTGTTATTGGCCTAGTATTAACCGATGAAAAAGAAAAAAATTTATTGACTGCCAGTCATGATGGATGTATGTTTATTTGGGAGTTGAAAGATCCGAGTTGTACAACATCAAGTACTAATAATATAACCACTGGGAACGAAGAAGAAATGTTTGTATCTCCTCCTAAAGTGATCAGAAAGATTTTAGAAAACACCCCAAATTTGAAACCTACAAGAAGAACAAATACCGATAGATTACTAAGATCTCCTACACTATCTTCCAGTGCAAAATCAACTAGAAAAGTGGACACTTCACCAGTAAGAAATTCTACCACTAGATCACCAGTATCCCCGAATAGATTAGTTAGAACACCATCATTAGTTACACGTTCATCAATACCATCTCTAAGAAACTCACCTGAATCTCCAACAACATCTGGCATGAGAAGTAGATTCTCAGGTTTAAAACTAGATTACAACTTGAAAGAATCTGATAATTTGAATAATCTTGTTGATTCTATCAGTCTACAATTAAAATCATTACAAAATTTTTTAAATGAAACGTCACAGGTTAAATTATTAGAGAATAATGATAAACTTGAATCATTGGATGGCGAATTAAGGAAAACAATTAAGCTACTTCCAAACTACGAAGAAAAATTACTAAATAAATTCACGAATTTACTACTAGAAAAGATGGAAAAGGGTAAAGAAAACCTTGAGTTGAACTAAAATTAAATAAGTATACAGTGTTTTTTTTTTTCAATATTATTTTTTTTGTTTTTTGTTTTTTTTCAAATTTTCATCTGAATCTTTCAACAACTGTAATTCAGACATCATATTTTGTAATACTTTATTATCTATAATTTCCTTTTGATTATTAAAATCTTGTTCTTTTAATAAACTTAACTTCTGTAGCCTATCAATCCTTTGTTGATCCAATACCAACTCATTCAAACTAGGTGCTTCAAATCTAGTAAACCTTAACCACTGTAACCACTGAACAGGTAAATTTTCAAAATAATCATGCATGAATGGTTTCTCAACCATTGGTTGATAAATACGACGTGGTTTAACCTCCTTTCTCTTTTCAACATAAAATTCCCAATAGGTACTACCGGTTAAATCATAACCTTAAAAATAACCAACATTGTTAGTTTCAAGATGTGGGGTAAAAAAAAACAAATTGTAATTACTTACCAACAAAAAATCTCTTTCTAAATGGTACATTACGAAGTGATTTCCACTTATAAAAAATCTGTTTCCATAAAGGGACTATACCTCTAAGTTCTTCCATATTACTGTTTAACAAATTGACTAATCTATTGAATAATGATTGAATGAATGAATAAGTAAAATAACATTTACTTAAAATGCATTTTTATTAATAATTTTTAACTGTATAAATCTAGATTAGATAATATATTACATAATAGTTAAATCAGGCGATATACTCGATCTCACATTGAAAGAATATCCTTTCACTTAATTCTTCAACTCCAGAAATGGATCTCACTAGGTGTGAGTACATTCATCAAATGTCATCAATTCATCATGAGTGGTACAAGTACCTTCTTCTCTCATATACAACTATAATTCTTTATATAAAAATAAACATTTGAAAACCTTTTTAAATTTATTTACATTCAAGACGCGTAACTTTTCAGTGTCCCCACCCCCCCATTATAAAAAAAAACTCTTATTCTTTGTATAGTGAAGTATAGTGTCTCTATTTAATACCAGTATAAAAAACTATGAATAATATTGCTCAAGATGCTTCAGTTATTGACTTGTATAACCAAGTCCTTCCATTTAAGAAATTTAGAATAGAACCTTATGGTAGTCCAGCTTAAACTAGTTTTATACTAGACTACTGTAAATTTATACCAAAGACACGTTCACAAAAATAGTTTTACCTATGCAGAGCTTGGATTCTTGGTACATACAGACATGCTATACATAC
This sequence comes from Ogataea piceae, assembly GCA_030567815.1. NCBI lineage: Eukaryota > Fungi > Ascomycota > Pichiomycetes > Pichiales > Pichiaceae > Ogataea > Ogataea piceae. The sequence continues at coordinate 146,458 of JAJLSX010000004.1, read as the reverse complement.
TATTCTAAAGAAATAGCAATCTCTTGTGATGGAAAAAGGACTTACAAATCATGCTGAAATAAAGAATGAAATCATATCCAAATTAAGCTTAACGTGTCTAAGGTTACAGGCCCGTGTTGATGATCTGTTTTCATCACTTTTTGACTAATTATTAACTCCTGAGTTCATAGATGATTTCAGAGCTGTTGTTCAAAAATTATACTATGAAATGTTGAAAGATTTCTTTGTCGTGATAAATGACGAACGATCAACTGAATCATTTGAATTGTTTCTATCAAAGTACAAAAATGACAATAGTATATATATATAACTAACATAGGAACCCTAAACAAATATAAAATTTAAATCAAAAAATGTTCCCCTTACGTTTTTTTAACAGTGCCATATCCATCAGATCACACATATGGGGCGTATACGACGTACGTACGTACGCAGAATTTTTTTTTTTTTAAATTCCCTTTGAAAATATCGCATATGTGCACGAATTTAACGTAATCGTTTATTTACAAAAATTCCCTGCGTGTAATTTATGACGAATTTAACAAAAAGAGGCCGTGGGGAGAAATAATTTTAATTATTACGCGTCATTTTTTTTTATAAGAAACGTACAGACGTTTAATTTAATTTCGAATTATTTACGTTTCAAATATTTGTCAGATATTATGTAATATGAATATATAAATATATATCCGCTGCCTTTGTATGGGGTGACATGTATCACGTGATAATTGGATTTATAAAGTTTAGAATAAATTTATTATTTTGGAATTCCTACAGACTAGCCTGCTTCCACCAAATTCTTTATATAAAAAAATGTATTAGTATTACTCTAATTAAAAGTGAAAATACATTTATATAAAACTAGCTGGATTATCTTCAAAATCAAAGAAATCAAGCACAGGGATGAAATAAATAACACTTTTAACGAAATCATTAAAGTGTAGTGTCTATCTGATAACAACAAGATAAACGAATTCAATTTTAAATCAATGCTACAAATATTGCTATCAGTGAGACCAACAACGAACATCCAGCTCTATAATTACTTGCAGCAGCTTCTGAATTGATCATTGGTGATATACTTGATGAATCTGAAGGAGAATTACCTGAATTGGATCCTGAATCTGAAGGAGAATTACCTGAATTGGATCCTGAACCTGAGGTTCCAGATAAATCTTGAGCAGCAACTGTATTGATCTTAGAGCTATCAGCACCAGGATTTTGCCCAACATCGGTTGTTAAAGAATATGTTGAACCATCTTGAGTAAATGTAATAACACTAGGGTATCCTTTAGAGTTACCAGAATCGTTATTATTAGAATCAGAACCTGAAGCTGATGTTTCAACAACAACAGCAGTACAGGATTTGTTGTTAATAACAGTAACAGTAGTATATGTTGTGCATTCAGCTCCTGTGGCTGGGACATATAAGGTAGGAGTTTCTTCTTTCGATTCAGCTGATGGGGTTTGAATAACTATAGCAGTACATGGAATATTTCCAAGCATAGTAGTGACAGTAGTGTATCTGCTACTACAACTACCTGCAACAGTCACGGTGGTAACACCAGGAGTTTCAACAACAACCAATTGAACTGGATAAGTTTCACTACCTGATGTGGTGATAAATTGTGTTGTGAAAGTTTCTGTTTTTGAACCAGTCCAAGGTATAGTAGTGGAAAATGTTTCTTCAGGAGTCATAACAACCACACCAGAACTGGTGAAAGTTTCACCGTCAAAAGTAAAAGTAGAAACGGCTGTCATAGTAGAAGTGACTGATCCAGTCCAAGGGGTAGTTATTGTGGCTAATGGGGTTTCAACAACTTCAACGAAAATTGCAGATGTGACTGTACCTGAAACGTAAGTTGATAGAGTTGTAAATGTAGATGTAACTGATCCTGTCCATGGCTTATATGTTGTTGTGGTTAGATCAGGGGTATTGACAACATAAGCAGATTCAACAAAGGTAGAACCACCTGATGTAATAGTGGTAACTGAGGTCCATGTACTAACATATGTATTTCCCCATGGGATGGTAGTAGTTGGAATGAAACCTGATGCAGCAGGAGTTTCGATAACAGCAACATTAACAGTTGAAGTCTTACCATCTTTAGTAATCACTGACTGAGTGGTGAAGGTAGATGTAAAACTTCCAGTCCATGGAATGGATGTAGTTGTAGTAGATTCTGGTGTCTCGACCACTGCAACTTCACTTGTAATAGTCAAAGATCCAGTGGTGTATGTAGTTAGAGAGGTAGTGGTACTAGTAAAACTGTTAGTCCATGGAACAGTAGTTAGTGATAGTGGCACAGGAGTATCGACAACTTCAACAGCAACTGGATAAGTATTTCCGTTTGATGTAAGAGTAGATTGAGTAGTGAATGTAGTGGTGTATGAACCTGTCCAGCCCGATGAAGTAGTTAATGTTTCTTCTGGAGTCTCAACAATTTCCAGGCCACTCGTAATGGTTGATGAGCCAGTAGTGTATGTAGTTAGTGAAGTAGTTGTACTGGTAAAGCTGTTAGTCCATGGAACAGTAGTGACTGATAACGACACAGGAGTATCAACAACCTCAACAGCTACTGGATAAGTGTTTCCGTTTGATGTAACAATAGATTGAGTAGTGAATGTATTGGTGTATGAGCCAGTCCACGGAGTAAAAGTTGTAATAGTAGACTCTGGAGTATTAACAACATATTCAGATTTGACGATTATGAGAGAACCTGAGGTAGTTGTAGTTAGAGATAACCATGTTGAAGTACCTGATTCGGTCCATGGGACTGTGGTGGTTGGGACAAACGTTGAACCAGCTGGGGTTTCGACTACTTCCACTTCAACTGGTGATGTAGTGCCATCAGTTGTGACCACGGACTGTGTGGTAAAGGTACTTGTGAACGAACCAGTCCAAGGAATGGTGGTTCTAGTAGTAGACTCTGGTGTCTCGACAACCTGGACTGAACTGACAATGGTCGATGAACCAGTAGTGTATGTGGTAAGGGAGGTGGTGGTACTAGTGTATGGGTTAGACCAAGGCACAGTTGTAGCAGATAGTGAGTTGGGAGTCTTAATAACTTCAACTTCAACTGGGGATGTGGTACCATCAGTAGTGACTACAGACTGAGTGGTATACGTGGTTGTGTATGAACCAGTCCAAGGAATGGTGGTTCTAGTAGTAGACTCTGGTGTCTCGACAACCTGGACTGAACTGACAATGGTCGATGAACCAGTAGTGTATGTGGTAAGGGAGGTGGTGGTACTAGTGTATGTGTTAGACCAAGGCACAGTTGTAGCAGATAGTGAGTTGGGAGTCTTAATAACTTCAACTTCAACTGGGGATGTGGTACCATCAGTAGTGACTACAGACTGAGTGGTATATGTGGTTGTATATGAACCAGTCCATGGGATTGTGGATTTAATTGTAGACTCCGGAGTATTAACAACATATTCAGATTTGACGATTGTGAGAGAGCCTGATGTAGTTGTAGTTAGAGATAACCATGTTGAAGTACCTGGTTCGGTCCATGGGACTGTGGTGGTTGGGACAAATGTTGAACCAGCTGGGGTTTCGACTACTTCCACTTCAACTGGTGATGTAGTGCCATCAGTTGTGACCACGGACTGTGTGGTAAAGGTACTTGTGAACGAACCAGTCCAAGGAATGGTGGTTCTAGTAGTAGACTCTGGTGTCTCGACAACCTGGACTGAACTGACAATGGTCGATGAACCAGTAGTGTATGTGGTAAGGGAGGTGGTGGTACTAGTGTATGTGTTAGACCAAGGCACAGTTGTAGCAGATAGTGAGTTGGGAGTCTTAATAACTTCAACTTCAACTGGGGATGTGGTACCATCAGTAGTGACTACAGACTGAGTGGTATATGTGGTTGTGTATGAACCAGTCCATGGGATTGTGGATTTAATTGTAGACTCCGGAGTATTAACAACATATTCAGATTTGACGATTGTGAGAGAGCCTGATGTAGTTGTAGTTAGAGATAACCATGTTGAAGTACCTGGTTCGGTCCATGGGATTGTGGTTGTTGGGACGAATGTTGAACCAGCTGGGGTTTCGACTACTTCCACTTCAACTGGTGATGTGGTGCCATCAGTTGTGACTACAGACTGTGTGGTAAAGGTACTTGTGAACGAACCAGTCCAAGGAATGGTGGTTCTAGTAGTAGACTCTGGTGTCTCGACAACCTGGACTGAACTGACAATGGTCGATGAACCAGTAGTGTATGTGGTAAGGGAGGTGGTGGTACTAGTGTATGGGTTAGACCAAGGCACAGTTGTAGCAGATAGTGAGTTGGGAGTCTTAATAACTTCAACTTCAACTGGGGATGTGGTGCCATCAGTAGTGACTACAGACTGAGTGGTATATGTGGTTGTGTATGAACCAGTCCATGGGATTGTGGATTTAATTGTAGACTCCGGAGTATTAACAACATATTCAGATTTGACGATTGTGAGAGAGCCTGATGTAGTTGTAGTTAGAGATAACCATGTTGAAGTACCTGGTTCGGTCCATGGGACTGTGGTGGTTGGGACAAATGTTGAACCAGCTGGGGTTTCGACTACTTCCACTTCAACTGGTGATGTAGTGCCATCAGTTGTGACCACGGACTGTGTGGTAAAGGTACTTGTGAACGAACCAGTCCAAGGAATGGTGGTTCTTGTCGTAGACTCTGGTGTCTTCACGACTTCATGACTACCAGTAACTATGTTCGAGCCAGATGTGTATGTTGTTAAAGTGGTAATAGTTGTTGTATACGTGTTATCCCATGGGATAGTGTTAGGTGGTATACTTCTTGAAGATGAAGGCTTGGAACTGGATTGTGCAGATGAAGATGAAGGCTTGGAACTGGATTGTGCAGGAGAAGATGAAGGCTTGGAACTGGATTGTGCAGATGAAGATGAAGGCTTGGAACTGGATTGTGCAGGTGAAGATGAAGGCTTGGAACTGGATTGTGCAGGTGAAGATGAAGATTTAGACCTGGAAGAAGGTGTCTCCACAACTTCAACCTTGATAGGGGTAGTACTTCCATTTGTAGTGATTATACTTTCTGTTGTGTAGGTGGTAGTATTTGTACCAGTCCAAACAGTGGTAGTGGTTATAGTGGATTCAGGAGTTTTGATGACTTCAACCTTGATAGGGGAAGTACTTCCATTTGTAGTGATTGTACTCTCTGTTGTGTAAGTCGTAGGTATTGTTCCAGTCCATGGAATAGTTGTTTTGGTAGTTGACTCTGGAGTTTCGATGACTTCAACTTTGACAGGGTAAGTACTACCATTTGTTGTTATGGTCGACTCTCTTGTATATGTGGAGGTTTTTAAGCCAGTCCACGGAATAGTTGTTGTAGTAGTTGATTCTGGTGTTTCGATGACTTCAACTTTGACAGGGTAAGTACTACCACTTGTTGTTATAGTTGACTCTCTTGTATATGTGGAGGTTTGTAAGCCAGTCCATGCAATAGTTGTTGTAGTGGTTGACTCTGGTGTTTCTATAACATCAAGTTCAAACGCAGAAACAACAGTTCCTGAAGACCTAGTAGTTTGAGATTTTATGGTTGTGGTGTATGATCCAGACCATGGTTTAGTAGTAGTTGAAGTAGACTCCAAAGTGACAGTAACAGGGGAGCATACAGCTCCTGCTGTCTTTTCTTTAACTTGGTAAACATAACCTTGAAAATTTTGAATGGTTTTACCTGATGGGGTTTGAACAAAAATAGATAATGTACCTTGGTTACCTTCTGCATTAACGTGAACTATTCTCATTGGATAGTAGTATCCTTTTTCTAGGTAAATGTAAGCATATGCAAGATCACCATTTGCATAGAATGGTTCTTTCACGTAAGCAATTCGATCTTCTTCTGATTCATTTGGAAGAGCAGTTGTCTCACAACAATCGAAGGCAGAGTTACCCCACCAAACCATAGCAGCGTTATCAACAGCTTTCATATCAAGTGTGTAAATACCAGATTCGATAGCTTATAGTATAGATTGTTAGTACTGTTCTTTGTCGTTATCTACAAGAAAAAAAAGGGAGTGAATGGAGTTGATTGCATACCATAGAAATAACCTCTAAGCTCCATAACAAAATTAGAAATTGTAATGTCAACTTGATTATACATGATAGATGTATAGACAACTGTTTGAAATGTATTAGGACCAGGTTCACTCCAGTAGTAATATGGATTTGTCACGGCAGTAGCTGAACCTTGATAAGATCCAGATGTATAAGAAGTACCAAAATATTTCGAATTACCATAAATAATATCATTAAAGATTGGATAAGTCCAGAATTTGGCAAAAAACCCTGGGGTTAGATTTGGAGTGGTACCTAAATCACAACCTTCAGATTCAAGTCTCGTAGCAGCTTCAGTAACTCGTAAAAGATTAATTATCAAACAGATAAACCCAACACTTAATTTGAAAATCATATTGTTTGATAGTGATGTTGCCTAATAATGGTATCTAAAATTCAATCAAAACAAATTTTCAAAACTCATATTATTCAATTCTTATATATTATAGGAAATTGGTCAATTTAAATAGATGAGATTTTAATTTTTTTTTATAAATTAAGTTGTGTTGAAAAATTTAATTATTGATAATCCTAAAACTAACATATTCTAAGCTATGAAGTATTTTTGCAAAAGAGGAAATAATATTTAGGTAGTATTTTATGAAAATTTTGTAGCAAAACTCATAGTGAAGTTTGATAACATAGAAGTTGAAGTTTATTGTTGAAAAGGCCCAATATCAATTCTTAACCGCTTAATAACGGATGTATAATATATATTATATATATATAATACTACAAATGAAAATTTAACACAAGGCAAAAAATTATTGATAGAAACAATAAAGATATACTGAATTAAGATGTGGTTTTGAATTTCAAGGGGGTCAACTTCTTTTAAACTGTGTATGAGAATTTGAATCGATTGTATCATTTTGCATATCTAGCAAATAGCTTATGTTATAACAAAATCCACGGTTATATAGGGGGTATTTATAATGTGTATTAGGTTAATACTGTACTCCAAGTATATTTATAGAAGCTTTTGTAAGACAAATGATGTATATGTAGCAAAAAATAGACAATAACTATTGTCAACTTCTCCGTGTGTATTACCCGATTGAAAGCATTTTAATAAATTGAATTTCATAAGAGCAAAATTTGAAAATAACATTTGGAAACGGCATTGTATGTTTGATTCACAAATTTCCAGTAAAAAACATAAAAACTAAAAATAGCTCAAATTTTATTTATTAATAGTTAATAATTAAACTCACATTGTGAAACCACAAAGTTAACAAAAGTAACCTTCTCAACTAAACATATTTTGCAGTAATTTTACTCTGTAAAACAGTAATTAAAAGATGAAACTGTTAATTTGAGGTGCGGAATATAAATTTCTTGATTTAATTTCCGTCGAATATCTTAATATTTGAATTGTGTGTAAATATAATGGTAATATATGAATATTACTAACATGAGTTTCAATCAATATTTCAAAGGGCTAACAGCTATTTATCATCAACTGAAATTTTTGTAAACTTTACTAACAATTGCCGGTAATTCAAGAACAATTAGGTAACTGTAAGTCTAAAGTCATAATTGCCCTTGAAACTTGACATTCAGTCGCTCGAGGAACCGTTAATAATGATGATATATTGGAGCAATTTTCAAATTTCATCTCTAAAACTATTGATTAGTAATCGATATATATATTATATACAGCTTTTCAAATGTAACATTGAATGTTCTGGTATATATACTAGCGGACAAAAGAACAACAAAGGTTACTTTAGTTACCCAGTGGTTTAGCTGTTCTCTTCTTCATGTAGCTAATAATAAACCCACACTTTTAAAATATTGTTTTTTACTAAGTTTCGAAAGTAATATAAATATATAACAAATTCTTTCATATAATCTATACTCTTGGATATGAATACCAAAGAAGTATTACTCAATATTATAGAAACTTGAACTGCATATATACAACGAGTTAGGATTTATAGATTAGCCTTTATTATGGAAGCACCTGTAGGTTATTTGAAAAATTAGACACTTTTTAATGATGAACAATCCATGACAAGCATGCCAAGTATGAATAAAATTCGATATAATAATCGAACCATTCCTTCATCAGTCTTGATTTCTCTTTGAAAACCGGAAACTTCTGATTTGCTTCACACTATGATAATATTAATTTAAATGGTATTACAAATAATGGTTCAAGAATAATTATCTGCCATACAATTAAACCGTATGTTTCATCAGCAGAATTGAGATCTTCGTCTTCATTGGAATCTCACTCAAACAACAATAGAAATGAAACAAATATTTATTTCCACAATAACAAAATAATCAAACATTTAAAGTGGTGCAAATACACTCAATGCACTAATGTGGTTTACCTTCAAATAGACACATTTATAGCATTGAATCACATAATAATATTATCAATTTCTAAGCAGAATGAAAAATAAAAATTATAATCTAAACTTACATTGAATCAAAACTTAGTATGAGTTACAACTACCTACATTCAATCGATGCATACAAAACAAAAAAATCTGGTTCTATCTCAAGTTACTCAATTCCCAATAAATTGTCAATTACAAGAATATACTATTGGTACTACTGTAAAGATTTTTTTACAGAGACAGACATTATCTAAGTAAACAATTTCAATTTAATACAAAGTTTCAAAAGATACAATAAAGGACAACTCTCAAATGGTATAAAATATCAAATATAAAACTTGATAAGCATATCACGTGGTCATAATCACATGATATAATATCTTAGTAGTACGCCACTACTACGCCTCTTTTAATGAATTTAAAAAAAACATTGTGCAAATTTAAATTACCCCATTACGTACACAAATTTTATATAAAAATTTGCACGTATATTAAAACTAGTACTATAATACTACCATTGATGCATTGAAGTACCAAGGTAAAAGATAGGATTAGAGTATTGAAAATGTCAAATAATATATCTAATCATACACATAGAGATGAAGATTTAACTATATTAACTAGATTAGCACCAATACCAATAACACTTGAAGATAATTCAACTACAACAGATTTTGATTCAAATATATTTAATAGTAACTGGTGTATAAGTTGTAATATTGGAGAACCAACTATAATTCAAGGTACAAATGGAGGTAAATATTCACTTTGGACAATTGAATTTGAAACTATTAAAGGTTCAAAATTTAAAATTAGGAAAAGATACAATGATTTTGTTAATTTGAAAAATAATTTAAACAAGTATAAATTACAAACAAATATACCTCAATTACCACCTAAAAGTTTAATATTTCAAGATAGATTTAATACTAATTTTTTACAAAAAAGAAGAAAATCTTTAGAATATTGGATATCTTCAATAGTTTTAAATCCAATATTAACCAATAAACCTGAAGTTAAAAGTTTTGTATTAGATTCATTAAACAGTTAAATTTGATAATCATCTGATCTAAACTCCATTAATCAATTAAACAACTACACAGCCTCTTATAATTATTAAACAATTTGAAAAGTCCAGACAGCCCAGAACTCTTCCCGCAAGAGAGAGATATACACATGCTTTATCCGGTAGAAGATTATAAATTACTTATTAAAATTATACGGCGTGTACGTTAGCCGCCACAATTTTATTACTAATATATTCCCCCCCATGACCGATATAATCTCCTATATATGGGCTGGCCCCCATATAAAATTTGATATATTACCTATAAAAAATATAATATACGTCGCATCGATCGATCTCAGCCGGCCGGCTATATATCGCGCGCGTACAATTTTTTTTTCAAATTTAGCGGCCTGATGAATATATACGTATACACAAGCGTATATTACATAATTACATACTATTTTACTATATATATGATTATATAATAATGAATAAACAAATTCTAGATGTTTTTCTCGATTACAAATTTTTTTTTCTTTTTTTTTTTTTCTCGCTTTTTTTTTCTTCTTTTACTTTTTGGGTTCAGAGATTGAAAATGATAAAAACAAAATTTGAATGGGATTTTTATTATATAAATATTTCCCCTTTTATCTTTATTTTTTTTTATTTTTTAGTTTTATCTTTTTTTATTTTTGTAATATTTATATGTTTAGTATAACTAAGTTTAATAAACAAAGATTAATATATAATATACATTTAACAAGAATGGTTCATCACAAGGTTACAATTATTGGTTCAGGTCCAGCAGCTCATACTGCAGCTATCTATTTAGCAAGAGCAGAAATGAAACCAACATTATATGAAGGTATGATGGCAAATGGTGTTGCTGCAGGTGGACAATTAACCACCACAACAGATATTGAAAATTTCCCAGGTTTCCCAAGTGGTATTAATGGTTCAACATTAATGGAACAAATGAGAGAACAATCTGTTAAATTTGGTACTGAAATTATTACTGAAACAATTTCTAAAGTTGATTTTTCATCAAAGCCTTTCAAATTATGGGCTGAATGGGCTGAAGATGAAGAACCAATTACTACAGATGCAGTTGTTATTGCCACTGGTGCATCAGCTAAAAGATTAAATTTACCAGGTGAAGAAACTTACTGGCAACAAGGTATTTCAGCATGTGCAGTTTGTGATGGTGCCGTTCCAATTTTCAGAAATAAACCATTAGCTGTCATTGGTGGTGGTGATTCAGCTTGTGAAGAAGCTTTATTCTTAACTAAATATGGTTCAAAAGTTTATTTAATAGTTAGAAAAGATTTCTTAAGAGCTTCTACCATTATGCAAAAGAGAGTTCAAACAAATGAAAAATTAGAAATTTTATACGATACAGTTTCATTAGAAGCTAAAGGTGATGGTAAATTCTTAAAATCTTTATCAATTAAAAATGTTAAAACTGATGAAGTTAAAGATTTAGAAGTTAATGGTTTATTCTATGCTGTTGGTCATACACCAGCTACTCAAGTTTTCAAAGGTCAACTTGATACTGATGAAACTGGTTATATCGTTACTAAACCAGGTACTGCTTCAACTTCAATTCCAGGTGTCTTTGCCGCTGGTGATGTTCAAGATAAAATTTACAGACAAGCTATTACCTCTGCAGGTACCGGTTGTATGGCTGCTTTAGAAGCTGAACATTACTTATCATCTTTAGAATAGATATATAATAGATATGTAATATAAAATAATAAATAAAACGGAAAAAAAAAAACAGTTACTGATTATACCACCCGTAAATCAAATTAACGTACACCAAAAAAATATTAAGAGATTTCGGAGATATCAAAAAATTTGAGAGATTATATAATATATTAGTTAATCATCCATACTTCTTACGCATTGTTTACATTTTTTTTTTTTCTTTGTGTGTGTGTATTTTTTATTTGCAGGGGAAAAAACTGTCATTTTTCTCTGTTTTATATGAATGAATGAATCAATCAAATTTAAGTTTTAAGGTATATATATATATCACTTGTAAAGGATGAAATAATCATGAGTTTAGAATCTGATCTTAATATTGATTCTACAAGATCTGTTAAAGTTATATTACTTGGTGATCAATCAGTTGGTAAAACATCAATAAGGTCACAGTTTATTCATCACTATTTTTCAAGTAATTATAAAGCAACTATTGGTGCAGATTTTTTATCTTATAATGTTCAATTACAAAATTCGAATCAATCAACAAATTTACAAATTTGGGATACAGCTGGTCAAGAAAGATTTAATTCTGTATCAAGAGCTTTTTATAGAGGTGGTGATATTGCAATTTTAGTTTATGATATAACAAATTCTGAAAGTTTCCATAATTTGAATAAATGGCTTGATAATTTTTTAAAATATTGTAATAATTCCAATCCAAGTTTAATTATAGTTGGTAATAAGTTAGATAATCAAACAATTAGAAAAATTAGTTTTAGACAATCGGTTGAATTTGCAAGTCAGTTACATGAAGGGTTAATTGAAAATTTACAAAATGATGTAATTGAATGTAGTGCCAAAAATTACTTAGACGTTGAAAAAATATTTAATAGATGTGCTGAATTAGGATCAATTAAGATAAGTGAACAACGTGAATTTATAGGTTTGAATTTTGATAACGTTATTGATGTTTCAAATCCTATTAATAAAGATAAGAAATTTTCTACTTGTTGTTAGATATTTCCCTTTACTCATTCCTATATTACGCCCATTACTCTCGATTTAATTCTCAATATAATACGCTCGCATCTTTATATATACATACATATATCAATATAATCTTCATATGAATAATCAGTGAGTAAATGTAAGTAATTTGTATTGTAAATGAACGTAAATTCTGTATGTTTCCCCTCGCAAAGTATTTTTTTAAATTTTTTTTTTGTTTTGTTTTGGCTTTGCGTTTGTTTACATGAAACTTTTTTTTTATTTTTCTTACGTTTAATTAAACAAGTTGGCGGGTTTCTTTTCAGATCCTTCTGTGAATTGTTTATGAGGGGGTAATTAAAGCACACTCCTGATATGTCAAGAAACAGGTTTTTAGATACCTCTGGATACGTTAATCAAGGTGATGGGGATTCAAGTTATTCCATGGATCTTGATCAACAAAATCACAATCAAGTTGATAATGAAGTTGATAGTTATAGATTTTCAAGTCGATCAGTTCTTACAGGTTCTGTTCTTGGCAGCTTAAATAATGATAACAATGATGACGATGATGATGACGATGATGTGGATTTAGATGTCGATTACTCTGGAGAATTTGATCATACGCATATTAATATTAGTAATGATGAAGATGACGAGGAAGAAGAAGAGGAGGAAGAAGAAGAAGAAGAAGAAGATGGAGAAGAATATGACGATGAACACGACCAACATAATGAAGAATCTACAGATAATATTGATACCAATTCAGCTAAAATTGACGAAGAAGAATTATTTACTTCAGGTATAAGAAAATTAGAACATTTAGGTTTAATTGAAATTGGGAATTTAGCTTCATGGTCTGTATCAACATTTAAACAAGGTTATGGAATTAAAGAATTAAGAGAAGATAATCCATTTAGTTATTGGCAAAGTGATGGTCAATTACCTCATTATATAACTATACATTTTACTAAAAAAGTTACCATTGAAAGATTATCACTTTATTTTAATTATCAAACTGATGAATCTTATACTCCATCAAAGTTATTAATATTGGCAGGAACAGGTGAACACGATTTAATGGAAGTTTCTTCAAAAGAATTTCATGAACCAATAGGTTGGCAACATATTTTTTTCAATGGTATACGATCTGATAATTTATTAAAATGTTATTTAATTAAAATTTGTTTCCTTTGTAATCATCAAAGTGGTAAAGATTCACATGTTAGATCAATTAAAGTATTAAGTCCTGTTAATCAAGGTTCAATGAAATTAGATATTGATAATAGTTTAGGTGTTGGTTTTACAAGTGTTAAAATGTTAAGTGAAAGTAAAATAAGATAATTCTATAGTACACAGCCTTATTGATATAAATTATATATATAGAGAGATCAATTACATAATTGATTATATCATCTACAACACAGCCGTATTATAATTTACAATTACATAATATATTACATCATACAAAAATACACTGCCTTATTATTATAAATTTGTAAATGACATAATTACTTACGTCATAGGTTTTTTTCTTTTTTTTTGTTTTTTTTTTTTCTTCTGGAATTTTTTTTTTTTGTTTTGTTCTTTGTTTTCCCTTTTGTTTGATCTCTCCATTTTGATGATTTTGTCATATTTTGTTTCCCTTTTATTTTCAGTACTATAGTCTAAAGATAAGTGATAAAGGAGTAGAAATACTTATCAACTAGTAATCACTCCAAAGAGTATACATTATATACATACTTCTTACGTGTAATTAAAGGAAAACAAATAGAATTATTATTATATTATTATAAATAATAACTATTATCATGTCTGACATAAATTCAGTGGCTCATATATTAGATCAATCTTTACATCCTGCCACTGCTAAAGAAGCAGAGTTAGCATTGAGAAATATTGAAGTTGAACAAGGTTTCTCATCGACTTTATTACATGTTGTTGCTTCAAGTAATTTTTCAAATTCAATTAGATTGGCAGGTTCATTATACTTTAAAAATTTAATTAAAAGAAGATGGATTGATGAAACTGGTAGTTATAAATTAAATTTACAAGATGTTAAAATAATCAAATCTGAAGTTATTGGATTAATGATTCAATTACCTGATTCATTACAATTACAAATTGGTGAATCTGTTTCATTAATTGCAGAATCTGAATTTCCTGAATTATGGCCCGAATTATTAGACGAATTAGTTTCTAAGTTAAGTCCAAATGATATGTTAACTAACAAAGGTGTTTTAAAAGTTGCTCATTCAATTTTTAAAAGATGGAGACCATTATTCAGATCAGATGAATTATTTACTGAAATTGCTTTGGTTTTATCAAAATTTGCCAAACCTTTCTTAGATTTACTGAAAAGAGTTGATGAATTAATTTCAGAAAATACTAATAATAAAGAAGCTTTAAGTTTATTATTTGAAAATTTATTATTATTGGTTAAAATCTATTACGATTTAAATTGTCAAGATATTCCTGAATTTTTTGAGGATAATATGAATGATGGTTTAGGAATTATTCATAAATATTTAAAATATTCAAATACTTTATTAGAAGATCCAAACGAAGATGAAGAAATTGATTTATTAACTCAATATAAAATTTCATCTTGTGAATTAATTCAATTATATACAACTAGATATCAAGAAGAATTAGGAAGTTTAGTTACAAGTTTTGTGGAAACAATTTGGAATTTATTAAACAACATTGGATTACAACAAAAATATGATATACTTGTATCAAAATCTTTACAATTCTTAACAGTTGTTGCATCATCATTCCCTTCAATGTTTAATACTCAAGATGCATTAGAACAAATTACTCAAAAAATCATTTTACCTAATGTTACATTAAGAGAATCTGATGAAGAATTATTTGAAGATGACCCAATTGAATTTACAAGAAGAGATTTGGAAGGTTCTGATTCTGATACTAGAAGAAGAGCAGCAACTGATTTCTTAAGAGCTTTAAAAGAAGAAAATGAACAAGTTGTCACACAGGTTGTTAATAATTATGTTAATCACTATATGAATGATTATCAATCTAATAACTCTAATTGGAAATCAAAGGACTTGGCAATCTATTTATTTAGTTCAATTGCTGCAAAAGGTTCAATTACAAACGCTGGTATTACATCTACCAATTTATTAGTGGATGCAGTCCAATTTTTTTCCAATTATATCGCACCTGATTTGATTAATCAAGTTTCACATCCAATTTTAAAAGTTGATGCTATTAAATATATCTTTTCATTTAGAAATCAATTAACGAAACAACAATTAATAGAAACTTTCCCACTTTTATCATCCCATTTCCAAGATGAAAATTATGTGGTGTATACCTATACTGCAATTACTATAGAAAAAATTTTATCTTTAAGAAATCCAACTAGTCACTCTGAACTTTTATTCAATAAAAATGATATTCCATCTAATGTCAGTAAAGAAATTTTAATGAACTTGTTTAGATTAATATTTAAAAAAGGTGATACACCTGAAAAATTAGCCGAAAATGAATTTTTAATGAAATGTATCATGAGATTTATTTTAACATCTGAAGATTCATTAAATGATTTCAGTTTAGAGCTTTTACAAGAATTAGTTAAAATTGTTGAAATTATTGGTAAAAATCCTTCCAATCCAAAATTCACACATTATACATTTGAATCAATCTGTGTTTTAATAAAATCAAACAGTTCAGCAATTGTCAATATCCTTGAAGTTATCAAACCAAGTATGTTAAGTATCTTAGGTAATGATGTTCAAGAATTTATTCCATATTCATTCCAAATATTATCATATTGTTTAGAAATATATCCTTCAACTAGTGAAATCCCACCTGAATATGAACATTTGGTTAAACCATTATGTTCACCAACTATATGGGAATCTAAAGGTAATATTCCAGCTATAGTTAGACTACTTTCTGCAATCATTAAATTTAAACCTTCTCTATTTTTGAGTGCTGAATCATTAACTCCAATCTTGGGTGTCTTCCAGAAATTAATCTCTTCCAAAGTGCAAGACCATTATGGATTTGATTTCTTAGAAAATATTTTACTAAACATTGAATTATCTATTTTGGAACCATATATTAAACAAATTGCCTTAATCTTATTAACTAGATTACAAACTGCCAAGACTGAAAGATACGTCAAGAGATTAATTATATTTTTATGTTCAATTGCTTCTTTATCATCTTCAAATGATATGAAATTAAAGAAAAATCCATTAACATCTCAATTTATTATTCAATTTTTCGAAAATGTCCAACCTGGATTATTTTTACAAATTTTAACCGGTTTCATAATACCTATGATTACAAACTTCAACAATTTATTGGATAAAAAATTATTAATTGTTGGATTAACCAACTTAATAACTGAAAATTCTCAAGTTTTAGGTGAAGAAAATTTCCAATTAGTACTATCCAATTTGTTAAAATTATTAGCTTCAGATTCTATTAAAAACTATAAGAATTTCAATGAAAATGTTGAGATTTTGTTAGAATTAGAAAATGATGAAATGTCATTTGGTTCAAGTTTCAATAAGTTAAATATCATTCAATTGAAACCATTTGATCCAGTTAAAGAAATCAACTCAAAGTTATTAATTGTTGAATATTTCAAACATAAGATCAGTTCATTTAATGGTTTAAGCTCAGTTGTTCATAATCTAGACGAAGAATCAAGAAATATATTAAAAGAAATAGGTTTATGAATCAATCTAATATGATAAAAGATTATTCATTCTTTAGTTGAATTATCGCAACTTATAAACGATATAAAAGTGAGCAAGTCTACTGTATTCACTATAAAACACTAATAAAAAGTTTAAAATCTGCTTTCATTTTAAAATATTCCAACAGTAAATAGTAAAAGGTTTAGTCTTAAAGGACAAGTATATATTTTAAAATGAACTTTTTGTATCATTATATAAGTAGTGAAATCAACACACCAGAAGATTACAAACAAAAAACATTAAAAAAACATCAAAAAAAAGAAAAAAAAAAGGTAAAAAAAGGAGAAAAGAAAAAAAACATTCGAAAATAAAGACAAAACAACAGATAGGAATAAGGTACATAAACGTTAACATAATGAGAGATAAAGAAAGAGAAAAAAAGAAGGAAAGTACAAATAAATAAAATAAATAGAGAAAAAAAAAACAAAAACACATGAACATCATTAAAAAGGACTTTTTTGGAAGTAGAATTATTCGTTTTCGTAAAGTGAAAAAAGAACAATTATAGAAATAAATGATTTATTATTATTCTGCAGTAGCTGTTTGACCTTCAGCATGATCTTTAATCTCTTCTAGTTTATCCAATCTTTCTTTTTCTGCAATTTCGGCAGCAGTTAAAAATCTTCCACCTTGACCTCTTGGTCTTCTCATTGCATGTTTATGTCTAGATTCATGTAAATATGGTTTACGTCCCCTTTGAATCTTCAAATTTTCTTCTAATCTAGCTCTAGCTATTCTTCTCTTTAAGATACGATGATACTGCTTAGCATTGACATAATATGGTTGATCTGAAGATGCAGATGTACTAGCACCTGAATCATGAGTTATCTGTGAATTAGATCTATTATCTGGAGAAGATGGAGAAGTTGTTAATGATTGATCCGTAGATGTTGTTGTTGTTGTTGTTGTTGTTGCTTCTGTAGTTGCTGTTTGATATTCTGATGTCTCAATGTACTCAGATGGTATCTGTGACTGATAGTACTGTGATGGAACTTGTTGCTGTTGCTGAATAGCAAAATCTGTAGACATTTTGTGGGTTTTTTATACTATTTGAATAATTTTACTGGAGAGATGAGCGAAAGACTGCAAGCGTCTAAATATTTTTCCTATTCTTACTTTGACTGAACCAAAATAACCGAAAACTGTTGTTACTTGAATGATGTGTATATAAATCAACAAAATACCAATATAGTAAAAAAACAAAAAGCTGAAAATATCATAAACTGTTTTTTTTTTTTTAAAGAAAACAGTAAACTTTAAAATTATAATTCATGTGAAGATGGAGCAGGCATGGAGGGGGCCTGGTAGAATAAATCAAAAAGGACAAAAAAAGAGAGAAAAAAAGACGAAAAAAACCAAAAAGTTATCGGATATTAAAATTACGTAATTAATTATATAATTATCTAAAATTAACGTCGATAGACGCCAAGATATATAAATGGACGATAATTAACTTTTTTTTTCTATATCCGGGTAACTTTAAATGGTTATATAACATATTACATAATTAATATTTTTTTGTTTTAATTTTTAGATTTAATTTTTTTTTTTGGTTGAGTTTCCCCTCACTTTCCCTAATTTTACAGTTTTTATCCTTTTTTTTTAAAACTTATTTTTGTTACATTTATCACTTTCTGTTTTAAATATTTCTTTGAAATAATATTAAGTAGTAAGAAATTATAAGACTAGTACAATGTATTTATCCACATATAGACCAGCAGTTTTATTTTTCTTCTTTATTAGACAACCAGTGGCTGCTAGTGTTTTAGTTGGTAGTTGGTTCTTTTGGGAGATTGATAGAAATTTTGATGTTGGTATTAGAGAGAGAATTAATGTGTTCAGACAAGGTATATTTGGGTTCCCAACAGCTGAAACTAAATGGGCTGCTTTTAAAGAGATTGATCAAATGAAGAGAAATGAATTAACAAGTGGTCAAACATCAGTGTCTGATCATTGATATCCTCTTTCCCTCCATTCTCAAGCACTCTATTTATTTATTTATTTATTTATTCATGCCAAATTTTTGTTTTTAAAAAGGTATTTGCGAAATATACATTATTATTATTTTATCATTATTAATTATATACAGAGAATAATGTTATTTTTTTTTATCAATTTTTAATTTGATTCTTTTGAATTTCTTAGCATGCTTTGTTGATTTCTTGAAATTCTGTATAGTTCAAATACAGCAGCTGGGGTTATACCTTGAACCCTTCTGGCTTGTCCAATAGTTTCAGGTTTAGTTTCATTTAAAATTGTTATAGCTTCAGTTGACAATGTAGAGATTGAGCTATAGTTAAAGTTTAATGGTAATAACATACCTTCATCACTCATGAATGCCTTGATATATTCAGCTTCTTTTTTCAAATAACCTTGATAATTTCCTTCAACTGTTAATTTATCTTTAACTCTTTTATTTAAATTAGTCATTGTTGAACTATTAAGTATTGGTAATAGTTTATCAATATTCATCTTGTTGTATCTTAAAATTTCAAATGCAGATTGTGTCTTACAATCATCAGAAATTGAAACTGTATCAATAAATGCTTTTCTCCATTTTCCAGAACTTAATTTAAAGTCATTTAAAATTGATAAACCTTCTTCATATTGTGATTTATCCTTTTTGAATGATTCCCATCTATCATTAGAAACAACTCCTAATTTATAACCTCTTTCTGTTAGTCTTAGGTCTGCATTATCGGCTCTAACACTAACTCTGAATTCAGATCTTGATGTAAACATACGGTATGGTTCTTCAACACCTTTAGTAATTAAATCATCTATCAAGACACCAATATAACCATCTGATCTACTCATCTTTAATGATTCTTTATTTAAGTAACTTAAACCTGCATTAATACCTGCAATTATACCTTGTGCAGCAGCTTCTTCATAACCTGTAGTACCATTAATTTGCCCGGCTAAATATAAACCATCAATTAATTTCGTCTCTAAAGTTTGTTTTAATTCTCTAGGATCAACATAGTCATATTCAACACCATAACCTGGTTGTAACATTTTAACGTCTTCTAATCCAATAATCAACTTTAACATTTGTTCTTGAATATCGGCAGGCATAGTACATGAGATACCATTTGGATACATAACATCTGTATTTAAACCTTCAGGTTCAAGCCAAACTCTATGTTGATCTTTATCTTTAAATTTAATTAACTTAGATTCAATAGATGGACAATATCTTGGACCTTTAACAGTTTCCCTTATATGGATAGATTTATCCAAGTTGTTCAAAATTAATTTATGCATCTCAGGAGTGGTGAAAGTTGAGTAACAAAGTAACTGGTTAACAATATCTGGCTTATCGTTTAAGAAACTCATTGGTTCAGGTGGTGAATCACCAGCTTCTGGAGTAACTTTATCATAATTAACAGTTTTAGCTGAAATTCTTGGTGGTGTACCAGTCTTTAATCTACCCAATTTAAAACCTGCTTTTCTAAATGTTTCACTTAAACCATATGAAGCGTCTTCACCTATTCTTCCTGCAGGCCAAGCTTTCAAACCAAGATGGATCTCTGCACTTAGGAATGTCCCTGTTGTTATAACAACTTTCTCACACCTTATTAATTCACCACTATCTAACACAACACCTTTAATTTTACCATAATGTCTACCTTTAGTATCAATATCTTCACTAGATTCATCAATAATTAAATCTTCAACTTTACCTTCCATAATATTTAAATTTGGGTAATCTTTTAAAAATTTCTGCATCTCGTTTAAATATAAATCTCTGTCTATTTGAGCTCTATGACCCCAAACTGCAGCACCTCTTGTTCTATTTAACACTTTGAATTGAATACCTGCTTTATCAACTATTCTTGGTGCGATACCATCTAAGGCATCGACTTCTTTAAGCAATGTACCTTTTCCGATGCCTCCCAAAGGCAGGATTACAAGAAGTGGCACCGACCTTGGTTAAATCCGGCGTAATTAAAGTAGTTAATGATCCACTTCTAGCACTTCCTGTAGCTGCTTCAATACCAGCATGACCTGCACCAACAACTATAGTTGGGAATAATGGTAGCTTGGATAATTTTTCATTGATCTCCGTTGTTAATGAAAGTGATCTTCTAAGAGTTGGGAAACGAATAGATGAATATCTAACCGTATTCGGCACAGAGTTTCTTAGTGCTAACATTGTTCTATATTAGTTATATTCTTGCTATATATAACTATAGATTTCACTCAATATTTACTTCTGATATAACCCACAAACGAAGAAAAGTTTCAAAAATCAAAAAATCAAAAATCAAAAAACAAAAATCAAAAAACAAAGAAAAAAAAAAAAAAAAAATTTGGAAAAAAAAAAAATAGTAAATTTAAGCCTCACATTAAGCGAAATTTAAAATTGTTAAATCATAAAATAATCATAAATTCTTATGGTACATATTAAAATTACACAGTTATATATACATATACAAACCTCTATCTTACATTAAACTTTATCTATCGTTTTGTAGTTTTATCATTACATTTAACTTTCCTCTTCCTCTTCATCTTCATCTTCTTCCATTGGTATTTCATATGAATCCTCACTTGACTGGTCATCATCATTTGAGATCTTTAATGTTATACTAGAGTTGAATTTACTTGAATCTAGAATGTCAATCTCTTCTTGATCGGACTCTGAATTAGATCTCACCGTAGGTTCAGCACTTGATTCAATATCTGGTTGTTTAGTTTTCTGATCAACTTCAACATTGCCATTATCGCTGTCACTGTTGTCACTGTCGTCTTCCCTTTTCTCATATTTCACTTTCAAAAGATCATTATCCTTGCCTTTAGTTTCTATTCCTTTTCTTCTTCTTCTTGTTCTTCTATTTTTAGCTATTTTATCTGAGTAAAGTAATTTTTCAATTTCCATAACGTCCTCCATATTAAACAAGTTCCTACTTAATGCTAGTATTTCATTCTCTATGGAGTTATCGCCAGTTGTATCAAACATATCATGTTCTGGGTTTAACTTTGTTCTATGCATTAATAGTTTTAAATCGTCAAAATTGATTGCTTTTCTTTTACCATGTTTAGCATAACTATCCAAGTCTTTTAATTCTTGAACAAGAAATTCTTGAGTGATCTCTTGTATCTTTTGTAATGACTCTTTTGATGTCAATTTCCATTGCTGAGATGATGGTATAGCTGGGAGGAACATTTTACATAACCTTCTCAACATCACAATTGGTATAGTTGAGCCTGTAATATTAGTAGTGGTTGAACTAGATGCAACCTCATTAGACGTACCAATACTTTTCTTACGCATGGTGACAAATAGTGGTTGCTGTAAAGGATCATTGTGATGTAAAAGACTTAGTTCAGTATCGTCGTAGTCATGTTTATCAATATTTTCATCGTCATCATTGAAATCATTTTCAGGGTTATCGTTTATATCATATCCTGCATCGTATCCATCATCACCAAAATCATCATCATCGTCATCATCATAGTCTTCGTTATGAAATGAAGATGATTGAAGATTAAATTGACTCATAGGTAGAGATACATCATCTGTGAAATCAGACAATCCAAATTGTCCATCTTCTCTAATGATAGCCTCTGGCATGGCAATGTTCGCACCACTAAGATTACCGGCCTCAAGAGATAACCTATTGGACATTCTTGAACGTCTTGTGGTATTATCAGATGTTGTAATGATAGACAATCTATTTTCAATATGTTCTTGATATGTTATATCTATTTCTTCTGTGGGTGGTTGCTGTGAATTAGTACCTGGAATCTCAAGTGTTGTGTCTAGTAATTGCTGCTGCTGCAGCTGTGAATTAGTACCTGGAATCTCAAGTGTTGTCTCTAGTAATTGCTGCTGCTGCTGTGATTGTGATGATGCAATTGATGAACCTAACTCTTGCAGAACATTTAAAGTATTACCTCCTGTTTGATTTATACTCAATTTTCTTTTTTTCCTATCTTCTTCCTTTTCCAATGACAATAATCTACCCAACATTAACAAATCTTTTCTAGGTGAATATCTTTTATTAATTTTATTTCTAGATGGTGTAAGTAATAATCTGTTTCTTCTATCAGCTAATGAATCTTGTATTGTTTGAATCGTCAATGGAGTTCTGGGAGTTCTTGGTGTTCTACGCGGAGTATTATTTCTGGATGGTGTTCTCGAAGGAGTAACATTATTTTGTTTAGGTGTATTGGATCTAGATGGTGTTCTTGAAGATGTTTTTTTAGGAGTATTTGAACGTGAAGGAGTTTTACTTCCTTTAATGGGACTAGTTGATCTTGAATTACCTTCATTATTTTTAATCCTCTTTGGAGTTCGGAGTGTATTTTCAAATGATCTAATCGATATATCATCATCGCGTACTGGTGATTGATTTACCACCGTTGAAGGTGATACTAAAGTAGATGGAGACATATGACTCTCCTCACTTGGTTTAGTTGGAGATTGATTTCGACTCATAGTTATATACTTCCATACGTTCAGATAATCACTGCCAAACACATAAATAATGAAATAAAAATTTATAATCAAAAACAAATCATTTTTGTTGTTGTTGTTTTGTAAATAAACAAAAAAAAAAAAACACAAAAAAAAGAAAAGGGAAAGACAAAATATTTAGCCAAAACAAGCCATACGCCACATAAAAAGAAAAAAAAGTTTTTTTTTTTTCTTAAATTCACAGCCTTGAGATTTAATCTATCTGAAAAATTTTATTTTTAAATTTTTATTTTTAATTTTTTAGATTTTATTTCAAATTTGATTATTAAAGAGTAGTTAATTTTAAGCAAAATACTCTAGACTAAACAAAGTATATATAAATAAATAATTCAAGATGGGTGCAATTAGAGCCGATGATTTAGAAGATGGATTAGATTACAGTTATGATGGATCAGATGTTGAAGAAGAAGGTGTTGAAATTAATGAAGCTGAAGAAGCTGAATTAGAAGAAGTTGAATCTGATAATGAAAGTAAAGAAACCAGTGAAGATAAAACAAATGGTAAAAAGAGAAAACAAAAGGATGATAAATTAGTTAATAAGAAGAAACAAAAGATGGAATATGATGTTGAACAAAAGAGACAGTTATCTACTCAATCACCAGATTTAATAGCTGAAAGAATTGCAATTAAAATTAGATCTCAATATCCAGATTTATCACCATTAGAATTAAGTGAATTATATTTAAATAAATCAATGTTTAAAAATACAGGACATTTTGTTGCTGAAAGAAATCTTGATAATTTACCAAAATTTATTGATTTAACATTTAAGAAATTATTACCAGAGAAGCCAACTAAGAACGATAAAAGAATGGCTAAGAAATTAATGAAAAAATCAGAACAAGGTAAACTTACAGAACAAAAGGATAAAAAATTTGTTTTAGTTTTTTCAATGTCAGCAATTAGAGTTTGTGAAGTTTTCAGATCAACTAAAACATTAAATGGTGGATCAGTTAAATTAATATCTAAAAATAAATTAAAGGATGATTTAAAAATTTTAACAACAACAAGATCAAGATTATTAATTGCAACACCAGGTAGAATGGAAAGAATATTTGATACTGAAGAAAGTACTATAAAATCAAATAATATTGGTGCAATTGTTGTCGATTCAAGTTATTTGGATCAAAAGAAACAAAATATTTGGGAATTAAAAGAAACTGTTAAAGTTATTAAAAGAATAACTGATGAACATCCTAAAACTAAAGTTTTCCTCTACTGATTTGAAAAGGGTTAATTAAAATAAATAAATAAAAAATTGTATAACATTAATATAAAATAAATAAAGTAACATAAATCATTCTGATTTCTCTTGTAATTTGGATTCATTAGCTATCTTAGCAGCTGTATTCCATCTATTAACAGTAGCAACTGAATATTGAGTTCTACCATCAAATGAATCTT
Source organism: Ogataea piceae (assembly GCA_030567815.1). Taxonomy (NCBI): domain Eukaryota; kingdom Fungi; phylum Ascomycota; class Pichiomycetes; order Pichiales; family Pichiaceae; genus Ogataea; species Ogataea piceae. The sequence goes on along the minus strand of JAJLSX010000004.1, from coordinate 121,695 downwards.
TTTCACCTTTAACATATAAATAATACATTATACCAATGAATCCCAATGTAACAATAGATCCATTCAAGTTATGATTCTTTGGAGTATGAAACCAACCACCAGTTGGTGGTTTAACCCACTTTGGAATAAATGGTTGTGATCCACCAGACTTATAAGATTGATAGTTAGTACAAAGGAAAAATGAAGAAAAAGAGGATATGTGGGGCAGCTACAATATAAACTGATACAATTGAACAATAATACTTACCATTATATGTTGATAAAATAGATAGATATATAGATATGGTATTATATATATATATATATATATTTTTAGTCTTTTAGTATAACTCTTGTAATAAAACTAACAAAACAAAGTAAAAATGACTTAAACAAATCCCTTCTTTTCCTTTACCCCTCAAATCAAAATTGAATAGACAGAGGATTATATAATATATTACGTATGTGTAACAGATGCATAACTGTACTAGAACAGGTATATACACAGTTATGCCTGGATGATAATTACCTAAGTATTTACATAATCAGAAAAAATCACATAAAAAATTACATAATCAAAGATTTCCGATTTTTCAAAATTTTTTTTTTTTTTGTTTTTTTTTTTTTTTCAAATTTTTTGAAAAAAACTGAAAAATTGCAGAGAAATGAGAAAGTGAGACAAACAAACAAACAAACAGTGGGAGGTTAGTTAGTTGTGATAATACCTATAGATATATACATATATTTATATATACATCAATCGTATTTTTCTGTTTTTAATATCACTTAGGTTAATATAGTTCAACTTTGTTTAATTCAAATTCAATCAAATAATTTCCCACTATGAGTTCAAGTCTTTTAAGAGTCGCTAACAGTCAGAAGAGACTACTTCTAAATAACTCAATAAGGTGCATATCAACATCTACAGTTAGTTCTACTGCATCATCATCTAATACTAAATCAACTAAATCAAATAAAATTTCAAAGAAGAATTTCAAATTTACATATGAAAAGGCAAACAATTCTATTGTTAATAATAGTGAATTAAATTTACCAGAATCCAAAATTAGTTTTGGTGAATATCAAAGAAATTCTTACAAGTTGAAATTAAGTGAAGAAGATGCTAAAAAAATACCATCAATTTTAACTTTACATTCAAGATTAAATTTATCAGAAAATTTTAAACATTCAACTTTAGTTAGATCATTAACTTCAAAATCAGAATCAAATGATTATGTGGATAACTATCAAATGTCATTATTTGGATCACATCTATTATCATTTTATGTTACTGAATATTTAATGGCTAACTATCCAAGATTACCAATATCAATTTTAAAGAATTCTCTTGAATCTTATATTGGTGATTTTTCATTATACGATATAGCTAAAAATTCATGGGGTATAGAAGAAGATAAAACTACAAATTTAGAAAAATACTTAAGTAAAGAACCAAAATTATTTAAATTTGGTAGATTAAGATTTGATAAATCAGTTAAAGAAGTTGAAACTGGTATTACTAAATATGAATCTCCATCATCAACATCATTAGCTACTTCAACTGCTTATGCAAATGCAGTTAGATCAATTATTGCAGGTATATACGTTCACGATGGTGAAGAAGCAACTAAAAAATTCATTACAGAACAATTTTTAATCTCTAGAAAAATTGATATTTCTTCAATGTTTCAATTCAATGAACCAGGTAAATTATTGATTAGATTATTAAAATCAAAAAAGATGGAACCTCCAGTTATTAGATTAATTAGTGAAACTGGTAGATTATCAAACTCACCAGTTTTCATCGTTGGTTGTTTCAGTGGTGACCAATTATTAGCTGAAGGTCAAGGTTCATCTTTGAAAGAAGCTAGAATTAGATCATCTGTTAATGCTTTGAAAGCATTCTATTTATATAAACCATTAGATGCTAAGACTACTAGTGACTCAGATTTCAAACCATTATTTGTTGATGCTGGTGAATCATTCTACTAAATTAATAATAAAGGGAAGTTTCTTTTCGTTTCAATTGTGTTGTCCATTGCATTTCAATTTATTACTACTTCTAAATGTTTTTTTGCATATAACATGCAAAGTTAAAAACTACTTAGAGAAGTATAAACAAAAGAAATAACCCTATTTAGAATGCGTCTGTGTTGGTGAACCTATAAATGGATAGAAGTTGTTGTTTTCTTGTAGATATTTCTTTGCATGTATATTTTTTATATGTATTTTTTTTATGATATTTTATCATGTTTGTATTTAGTTTTCTACAAATACCTATTATAAATATACATATTTCATTATATTAAAAGTATTGGTAAATTTAGAAAAGAGTTTTAAATTAAAATTAGTGTTAGGGGTATATAATAAGTGATAAATAAATGCTACGTTAAAAAAAAAAAAAGAAAAAATGCAATCAATACTTCACAACATCAACATAATACTCAACTAGCTGTAATTGAGTTTGGTTCAACTTCTCAAAAATCAGATCATCAACCAAATCATAATTATTAGAGTCTTTCACTCCAGATCTTTTAAATCTTAACAATTTTGCATAGATCATAATTACCAATCTTCTGATAGATGTCGTTTTTGAGTTAATTAATTTCGCCAAAATGATTTCAATTCTAAATGCTATCTCTGATGTTATATTATTAGGATTCAAAATTTGATTCAAGCAATCTAATATGATCTCTTGTGTGAGTAAAGGTAACTTAACTGAGAACTTATCGAGGAATAAATCAACTTTCTTGATTAGTAGCAAAGATTCGGAGATAGCAAAGAAAAGTTCTTCATACTCACTAGTAGTATTATTTGTAAGTTCAATCAATTTGTCAAAAATTGATTCAATCTTGTAACCATCATTCTTCAAAATACAAGTTCTGATTAAAACAAGACCGACATATTTATGATCCAATGGTAGATCAATATGTAGATAATTTAGTGTAGATGTCTGTAATTCACGGAGATCTACTTCTGCTTCGTGTAAGTCAACAAGAGAAATTAATTTAGTTAACTCAACTGTAGGAATCTCTCTATTATCCAACTTCTGCAACAGTTCAGAATAAACATGTGATATATCCTGATATTGTTCTTCATCAATGAGTAGTCTCTTGAATCTGTAGGTTTCAAATTCAATCCAAGAGGCTAGTTCATCAGTTGTCTTGGAACCTTTGTCATCTTGATAAATGTCAATTTTTTCAGAAGTCTTAGTTAAAGAAGATAAAGGATCAGCAGATTTAATTATGGTTTCAATCTCAAGCGTAGATTTGGTTTTTTCTAAAGCATTAGTAGTAGCTAAATAGCTCTCTAAGTTTGGTTTAGTAGATGAGGAAGGTGATGTAATTTTTTCCAGCTTGATACTTTCCGTGATTGTTAACTGATGCAAGTCAGGAGTTGTGTCTGACATTATCATACGGTCATGATCAGGCAGATCTGCTTCATCATCATAGTTTTGATCAATGTGGGAGTCACCTTCACGTGGAATTGAAGAGCTATCAACATCCATTTGATCTTCTTCCTTCGTAATAGGATCTGATCTGTTTTCAAAAACGTCATCAATCTTATACTGTTCATCGTTTACCCCTGTGTTACTACTGTTATCTGCACTGTTATCCAGGAATGGATTTTCTGAATCATCTATTTGAGCAACTTCGGATTTCCTGGTGTCTGTATATTCGTCGTCTTCCGTGATTCCTTGCATTTCATTAACTTCGTTCTTCTTAAAATTTGGCATAATCATCGTCATATCTGACTTTACAGAGTTTGCAGGTGGAGCATTGGAATTCACAAACTTCTTTGGACCTAAAATCATAGTCAGACCATCAACATCAACAGGCTCTTCTTGATCATTCAAAAATATTGCATCACCTTCCATAGAATTATCAGAACCAGAATCGACCCCAAAGGTAGATTTTTTGAAGCTTGTAATAGTGGCATCTGATGTTGGTAAATCAATGTTTAAGCGATTACTTATTTCATTCTTTAATGAAATATCATTGCTTGTTGCTAGACATCTTTTGAAATTTTCTTCATACATATCAAGACCAGTTCTCAGCAACGAGATAAACTTATCTGACTCACATCCAACGATCTCCCAGCATTTGAAGCATGATTCGAATATAGCTCCAATTAGGTATGATTCAATAGAATAACGATGTGAGGACTCTCTCAAAATGTAATCAAATATTAGGAAACAGGTATCTAAAAATTTAGATTTATTCTTGACAAATTGAATAGATAAATTTATATCGTCACATTTCGAGGCATCAACAGATAAGTTCAAGACACTTATAATGGAGAATAACAAATCATCTATAGGAATATTCTTTTCCATACACTTCAAGATTGATCTATCCACTGGGTATTGTATATTATAAACACACAATATTCTAATCAAATTATCGGTTGATAATTGTTTAGAGATAAAGAATTCAATCAAGTGCTCGTTTTCAAATATAGGTGTAAATAATGTAGGATGTGTTATAGACAATTTGTTGAATATAGAGTTGAACTTCATACCCAAGTCATTGGATGTTATACTGTTTTCTGATTTTAACTTTAAAAGCAGATCAAATCCTTTCTGTTGATTCAACTTTTCATCAGAGGTTAGAAGCTCAGTTAATTTGTTGATATCCCTAGATTTTTTAAGTTGATCATCGGTTCCAAATGATTGTTGTTGCTGTTGTTGCTGTTTCAATTTCAAGCTGTCAGTGATGGTGAAAGTGTGAGTGAAGTCTTCAGGCTTCGTATAGGTCTTTGAATCCAATTGGCTCGGATTACTGAGTAGTCGCTTTTGAGATTCTTGACCTAAAAAGATTTTCTTGGATTCATTACCAGATGAGCTTGATCTTGAGGTTGTTAAACTTGTTGCTCTAACTGGTGCGGTACCACTTGTTGATCTGAGTGACTTTGATAAACGTGGTTTATGATCACTGAGTGATCTTTGTGCTGAACGGCTGTGAATTTGTTGTTGTGCTTGCAATTGGGCTTGCTGTTGTTCTTTCTGTTGTTGTTGTTGTTGCTGTTGTTGTTGTTGTTGTTGCTCCCTTTGCTTGGCAATAATTAGCTCCTTCATAGAAGGTCTCAAACTTGATCTATTAGATCTATTACCTGCAGTTATACTAGCCGCACTTCCTGTAGCATTTGTTGGTCTAGATCTTTCTAAAGCTTTAACAGAGCTGATATCCAGTTTCCCCATAATTCTGTCTGCGATATTTGGGAATACAGAGTTTAAGCTCCAGTAGGCAACTCTCATATTTTCTCTTGCAAGAGGCGATGGATCGGAAACACCTTTGAGAATAACTTTTTCTATTATTTCTAATGTAGCAGGATTAGATAAAACACTTTTATTATTTTTGTACTTTAATAGTAAGATATTGAACCATAAACCACAGTATGCTCTTGGTTGGGGATTTTTATCCTGCGCTGAGAGGTTAAATTGATTGATCACTCTTGAATTGAAATTTGTATGAATAATCAAACTCACTATAGCCACATTAGCATTCTGATTGGAGATTACTTTTCTTGCTGATGTTAATTTGATCAATGAGCTGGTTAGCGTTTCAACTGTCATAGGATCTAAAGAATGTCCTAGGTAAATACCCAACTCTTTTGAAAGTTGACATCCATGGTTTGAAATTGTAGTTCTCAAGGAGATGATTGCTTTCACTATACATTCCTTTACATTTTTAAAGCATTGGGAAAGTGTAGTTGAAAAGTCAGTTGATGAGTTACCCTTTAGGATACAACGCATCTGGACAATCAATCTTTCTCTTGCAGTCCAATTAAACTCTGTTTCCTTACCTTCAAATAAGGGTAACATTGATTCAAATTTTTCCACCAATGCATCTTCAGTCAATATGTCAATTGATTTTAATTGCTCATCTGTATTATAACCTGGTAACTCTTGAAATAGTTTGGTCAAATCATCATTAGGAACTTCAGAGGAAGAAGAAATTTCAGGCGAGTATGAACCACGATTACTGTTAATTTGATGTCCTTGGTGTGAAGATCTATGTTGCTGAGATGGTAAAGGTTGGGAAGCCGCTAGCCTTGATTTGGGTCTTTCAGGCATTGATCTATTAGAGGCAGTTGTAACTTTAATTGATCCTGCACTAACAAATGATCTCTGATGTGATACTTTATTATACTCATGTACTAATTCATCATCAATTTTCATTAGCAATCTTGTAGTATTATTTTTATTGATATTTGAATTAACCAATTCACTTATTAAATCAGCCTTGGCAGTCTTATTATTTGGATTAACAACTTTGAAAAATAATATCAATAATTTTGAAGCATTCTCAGCAACATCTATATCATGATCATCCACCATTAAAACGACATCTGATAAAAAAGTTTTAAAACTGAAACCAGGAGTATTTTCAACAATTTCATATAGCATAGATAACACTTCATTACGAACATTTTTATTTGAATTTTTCAAACCATGGGTCTTCAGTAAAGTTTCAAATTCAGAAGGAACCGCTTGCCAATAGTTAACTAATGCTTTCTTAGCAGTATTTCTTAAAGATATCTTATCCTCACTTAATCTATCTATTAAAAATGGGACAACTTGGAAATCAACCAATTTTAATACACTTGGATCTTGGATACTAACACGCTTAACCAAATGACAAATTGTAGAGAATGCATTGATTGATAAACTTGGATTCTTATAAGCAATGGTAAGTGATTTAAAATATCTTGGAACATATGAGATATTAACTAAATCTCTCTTAATATGAGCTTTAAATTCAACAATCAGTTGAGATGTATGCTGTATATCATTAGAATTAACTGCATTATACAGTGCATCCCCAGTAATACTAGACATTTCGAACACAGACTCAACTTGAGTATATTCTTCGATAATAAGTTGCTTTATGTTAACTAATAAAGATCAATAAAAGAAACTATTGTGTTTTCTTTTTGCCTTTTAATATAACATAACTCCATTTAATTCTCTCGAATTTTAAAAATGTAAACAAAGAAATTTATTTTAGCAAGACACGAAAAAAAGTAAAAAAAAGAAAAAAAAAATGTATCAGCCACAATGATAAAGCCACATATCTTGATCTATTATATTATTATTGTTATACTGAATCCATTATACTATTATTATACACTATAAAATTACACATTTATTTAATCATTTGCTTCCTCTTTATAAACCGGTATTAATACTTTACCTGATTTATGAGTAACACCATTAAATTTTTTAGCCAATTTGCCACCAAATTCACTAGGTTGACTCCAACCAATTTGATACTTTTTCAATACTAATCCATATATGCTATTATTTAGCACCGTATCAAGTAACTTAGATCCTAATCCACATCTTCTATACTTATGACTTATATAAATTCTAGATATACCAACCACTAAATCAATGTGTTGCTTAGGAACAAGATTACCAGTTTCATATATCATCCAATATCCATCTTTAACCATTTCAACAGATACCAGTCCAATTGCTCTATTATTAACTATAAATAAAAATACTTTCCCCATGACTGATCCTTCTAACCAACGTGACGTATCAGGTGGAGCACTTAAAGATGTATTGACTAGTTCTAAGAATTCTTTAGTTAAATTAACTTCTCTAATAACATTTGAATTAACCTCCACTATTCTACCTGCAGTAGGTTTCCCATTAACATTGAAATGATGTTCAGTGATAAATTTACCAAATAAATCAGGATTATTATTTATCTCTAAACCTTCAATTGCACGTTGATGAAATCTATCGTGTAATTGTTTATCCAATTTTAAATGTGGTAGATAAGACATTTGACATTGCGGACAAACTGTCTTTTTAATGGATGAAACTGCAAAATGAGACTGTGTAGTATGCGATTGTTTCTTCTTGGTAGTTTCTTTTATAATTTTAGTCTCATCAACAGAATCTGATGATTTCAATGGTGATGAAGCTGGTGGTGTAATTGATTGAACAGACTCAGCTTTACCGCTGACTATCGGTTTCAACTTTTGTCTTTTCAAATCATCTTTAACAACAGTATCTGTAGATGCACGTTTCAATGTGATTGAATCATCAATACTAGTTTTTGGAATAGTCTTCTTTCTGTTTTTCAACAAAGTTAAAATGTCAACCATTTCTTAACATATAGACCTAAATGATGGTATATTCAGATGTATGACTGTATAAATGTACAAATAAATAAATATTCATTTGATGAAAAAAAAAAAAGCGTGTTTTCTTCCTCTTTTACATAAAATAAAATAAAAAAATCAGTCACATGATGAAAGTCATCACTGATCTCATTTTGTAAAAAGAAAAGATCCGCGAGTTTCTCAAAAACAAAAAAAAAACTTTCCACGTGAGCGATGGAGAAGTTAATAGAAAATGGGGAAATTATATACATATAATTGGTAATTTGTAATATAGATTTATATATACTAATTATATAGATATATATAGATACATATTGAACAAGAAAAATGACATCAGCTACACAATTCAAGAATCCATCACCTAAATACGAACATTTATTACCAGTTTCAAGTGCATGGAAACCTCAAATAACAGCATGGTTACAAGAAGATATTCCATCATTTGACTATGGAGGATATGTTGTTGGAGATAATTTACAAACTGCAACATTATACTGTAAATCAGATGGTGTTTTATCTGGTGTTCCATTTGCCAATGAAGTTTATAAACAATGTGGATTAACAGTTGAATGGTTTATTAATGAAGGAGAATACCTTGAACCATCAAAAGTTGAATCTGGTAAAATTACAGTTGCCATAGTGGCAGGACCAGTGAAAAATATTTTACAAGCTGAAAGATTATCATTGAATTTATTATCTAGAAGTTCAGGTATTTCAACAAAATCTAAGCAAGTTCAAACTGCTGCTAGATCAGTTGGTTATGAAGGTATTATAGCAGGTACAAGAAAGACAACACCAGGTTTAAGAATTGTTGAAAAATATGCAATGTTAGTTGGTGGAATCGATGCACATAGATACGATTTATCAAGTATGGTTATGTTAAAGGATAACCATATTTGGGCCACTGGGTCAATTACCAAAGCTGTTGAAAATGCAAGAAAAGTTTGTGGATTTGCCATGAAAGTTGAAGTTGAAGTTCAAAGTGAATTAGAAGCAAATGAAGCAATTAATGCAGGTGCAGATGTTGTCATGTTGGACAATTTTACTGGAGATGAATTGAAAATCGTTGCTAAAAGTTTAAAAGATACATGGAGTATTAAAACAGGTGATGAAAAGAGAACTTTCTTATTAGAATGTAGTGGTGGTTTAACATTGGATAACTTGGATGGTTACCTATGTCACCATGTTGATATTTATTCAACTAGTTCTGTTCATCAAGGTACTTCAATTGTTGATTTCAGTTTAAAGATCAACAAATAGATATAGATGTATGTATTACAATTTTAACGAAAAGATTTATTTGAAAATAGTAGTAGTAGTAATTATAATAATGAATATAAAAGAGTAATAAAAAGAAATAGTAAACACCAAAGGGGAAAAAAAAAACACACTAGACTAATATAAACTAGGATGTAGAGTGAAAATCAAAGCTAAGGAGAAAATGAAATTTTATGTATCTTTTAATAATGGATTGAATTGAATTGAATGTTAATGAATAAAAGTCAATTAATTTGTTGTATATATAATAATAATTTGTGATCAACACTCTTTTCCTCTGTTTAAAAACTATTTCCCACTTTTTGAAGAAATAAAAAGACACGCACGCGCAGCTTAAAAAAACAGACAAAATGAGTGGGAAATGAAATGAAAAAAAAGAGGGAAAGGGGAAAAAGGGGACAAGGAATACTTCTCACACAATTATTTTGGTAATTGTGTAGATTTTTCCTTTTGTTGTTGTTGCTTAGCAACAGCATAAACAATACCAGCAAAGAAACCAATAAAGATGGAAGAGATTGAGAAGAAATTAATTGGAGCATCAAAGAAGACCAAACCAGATAAAGCAATTGGTAATTTGTTTAAAGCACCAACCATGGAGTAAGTAGTTGATGAAGTAACTCTAATACACCAACCTGAACAGTAAGAGATACCAACAGATGAAGCACCTGAGAAAATCATTGCTGATAAAACAGCATATCTTGAATCTTCTGGGAAATTTAATGAAATATTTTCAGCAGACCAATCTTCTAAGATAAGAGAAGATAATAATAAGATTGGAATTGATAATAAATTGTTGTAGTACATAGTATCAAAATCTTTAAAGTTGGTTAACTTAATTCTCTTTCTCATAACTAAAACAAAAGTAGCTGATGAGAAACAGTTTAAGAACATCCAGAAGTAACCAATGTTGAAATTAGTGGCACCTGTAGAAGCATCGGTATCACCATAACATGCAACAACTGATGATAAAACCATTAAAATAAATGAACCTAAAGCCATTGAAGTAACAGAACCACCAAACCATAAAACTTCACCGTATGCAATTAAAATAATTGTTAAATTTTTAAAAATAGTATAAACTGGAATTGATAAAAATTGTAAAGCTTTTGATGATGTATAAATCATACCAACTAATAAAAATGCAATTGGAGACCATTTTTTAGCTTCAATTGTATTAAATTCTCTATAAGTAATAACACCAAAAAATTTCAAAGTTGAAATTGTTAAAATACAAACAATTGATTGAATCGCTAATAAGAAGAAATTCAAGTTAAAGTCATAACCTGAAACAACATATTTATTAGTAACTGTCATCAAAATTGATGAAGCACAGTAAGCAAAAATTGAAACTGGACCAGAATTTGCAATTGATGCAAAAATACCAGATGATGCTGGTTGAATTGAAACTGGAACAACATTGACTGGAGAGTCTTCTTTCTTTTCAAGAGATGACATTTTGAATGTTATTATATATAGATAATTGTTTCGAAATATATATATATTTACAATAACAACAATAAAAGGGCGAAAAAAAAACACAAAAAAGTAAATACTTTAAATCAAGAAAGAAAGAAAGAAAGAAAGAAATCTGATAAGAGTAAAAAAAAAAAAAAAAAAAAAAAAAAAAAAAAAAAAAAAAAAAAAAAAAAAAAAAAAAAA